>PVLD010005695.1:0-31447 GCA_004027595.1 Dinomys branickii | reverse complement strand
CAGGTGGGAAAGCACATATGCTCACAGCAGACCGCCCGGCTCCACCCTGTTATCATGCTATGGGTGGGGGCGGGTCCAGTCCTTGAGGTGCCCTGAGCAGGGCCCTCAGCGAAGTAGCCATGGGGCCCACAGCAGAGCAGCTGTGGGGCCTACTGCAGAGCAGCATCGGGGCCCACTGCACAGCAGCCGGGCACGCGCCCCCATTGGGGCGCCTTCTGTGACCCTTTTGGCTCTGTCCCATTGCATTGATGCCAGAGGCCCTTTATTCTCCTCCCACCTCCTCCTGATCTCCAGCATTACCGTTCCCCACCCCTTGCAGCTGGGCAATGGGTCTCCAAAGCTGAAGCTGCGAATGCGGAAACGAGGGCATGGGCCAAAGGTGTGCTTGGAGCGGCGACCTCCCTCTCCGTCTGGTCTCCCTCCGACTGCGCCATGGCAGATCTCCAATCCCCTCCTCCAGAGGAGGTTTTGCTTAGTCTTTCCAAGGGTTTCAGTTCCCATTTCAGTTCCTTCTCAAGTTCAAGATATCTACCTCTTTCCTTTCTGTCCTTCACATGTTGCTATATTCCTATGTCTGAGTGGCATTCCCCCGGGAGGTTCTCTCTCTGCTGCCTACCCAGTCGCCATGGGTTCATACAAGGTTCATATATGCAAGCAGTATGGAGACACTCTTCTTGCTCGCATCAGTAGTCTGGGGTGAGTCTTAAAGCCTGTGGACTCGTCCCATTGCTGTTGGTGATTGCGCAGGCCGCCGAGGCTCAACGTGCTCACAGAGGGCGTTCAGGGTGGGAGCTGAAGCCCAGTAACTCAGCTCATGCTTCCTGCTTGATGTTGGAGTGAGAAGGGCATGGGGCCGTGTGATCCACCTCCATCTGCAGCTCTCTCTTGCTGTTGTGCTCCAGTTCCCGTTTGTTCCTTGGCTGGATCCCTGGGAGTTGCTGTAGCTCTGATGTGGGTGCCGATGCACCCCACCGCTCCCCACTGGCAGCCGCCCACAGAGTGGAGAGGCAGGAGTCCACAGCCTCAAGGCAGGCATAGAGCTGGGTGTGGTGGGATGTGTACTGGCTGCTCTGGCTCCACCTTGCCTCCAGGTGCTGATTAGGAAGGTTGCTGCAGAGTGGGGACTCCGCTTCAGTGGCTGTTGCAACCTCTCATCCTCACAGTGGATTTGACAACAGTTCCCAACCACCATTGCCTCTTTTCCTGGCTGCGCCCTCTCCTCTCCAGACCTGGACCAGCTCTAGGAACTCCGCTCTCCCCTGGCCAAGTCGGGAGGCTTCCATGAGCGGGGGTCTCCGAAGCTGAAGCTGCGATTGCTGGAACGAGGGTTTGGGCCAAGAGTGTGTTTGAAGCAGTGGCTTCCTCTTTCTCAGTCTCTTCTCCCTCTGACTGTGCCGCGGCAGCCCTCCGATCCTTTCCTCCAGGAGAGGTTTTGCTTGGTCTTTCCTAGGGCTTCAGTTCCCATTTCAGATCCTTCTTGAGTTCAGGGTACACACCTCTCTCCTTTCTGTCTTCATATTGCTATGTTCCATTGTCTGGGTAGTAATCCTCTGGGAGGTTCTCTCTCTGCTGCCTACCCGGTCGCCATCTTCCTGGAAGTCCCATTGCTCCCTTTTGCTGGTTGTTTTGCTGTGCTCTGCTGCCGTGAAGTTTGCCCTCTGCCATGTGCCACTTTGCCTCCGAACCAGCCAAGTATGGACTGAAACCTCCACAAACTATAAGCTAAATAAACCTTTCCTTTCTTCTTTTTGGGTGTTGGGTATTTTGTCTCAGCAATGAGAGAAAAGTAACCAAGACAACCTTGTTGTGGTTTCTTTTAATAACAAATGGAAATCAAGATTAATGCCTTTTTTGTTCTTCCAGTAAGTGAGGATACTTACGTACTTCTTTGGAAATAGTACTGTAAGGTCTTTCAAGATCCACAATGGAGATTGGCTAGAGGGTTCCAGAACATAATCTAAATGTTTACATCTTAATCCCTTGGCCATTTACATATGCAAAGTTACATGATAAAGACCTGTTAAGATCTGGTACAGCTAGCTAGCCCTTACTTTTATTTATTCATTTAAGGGTGCCCAGGACACATGACAGATACTTAATCACTGATCTTATTTTTAGTCTTCTTGAGACAGAGTTTCATGCAGTTCAGGCTGACCTGGAACTCAATTTATAGCCCAGGCTGGCCTTGAACTCTCAGCAATCCTGACTCAGCCTCACAAGTGCTGAGATTGTAGGCATGAGCCACCACTCCTGGCCTTAGCCCTTATATTAATTAAAACATTAGCTGTTAATTGTTTTGATCATTTTTTTAATATGTGTATATAAATTTTTTTCTTTTTTAAGATAAGGTCTCACTATATAGTTCAGTCTGAGCTCAAACTCACTGTGTAGAGCAGTCTCGTATCAAATTCATGAAAATCCTCCTGACTCAGCCTCCTAGGTGCTGGGATACAAGCACACTCCACCAGGCCTGGATGCTACTGTTTTTAAATGAAGAGTTTTACTATGAATTATGTTGACTATTGTCAGATGCCTTCTTTGTATGTAAGGAGTTGATTCTGTTTCTCCATTTTAATTTGTGAATGTAGTGAATGTAATATATTTATTCTTGAATGTTAAAACAACTAAAAATCCTGAGATAAGTCCTACTTTGCCATGATATTTTCTTTATGTGTTGCCACTAATTATTTTTTTTTCTTTTGTGTTTGTGGCTACTTTTTATTTTTAACTTTTTTATTAGTATTTGCAATATATAATAAATACACTCATCATGGGCAATTGGTCCCTTTTACCTCGTATATGTGGATGTATATATATGTATATATGTGTGTATACATATATATGGACAGATGCTTCGATATATACAGTATGTATATGTAAAGCCATATACATTTATGTTATATAAATATATATCCATGTACATCTGTGTATATCAATAATACATATGTGTAACTAGATAATATCTATATTTTTGTAATGTTTGTCATATTTGGATAGTTACTATAAAATATGATGATAAATGATCCTTTTGCATCAATGTTTTTGAAACTTTTTTTCTTAACACTGGTATTATCTCTTCCTGGAATATTTCATACAATTTACGAGTGAAACCACCAGGTTGTGGATTTGTTTTTTCTTTGGAGGGGAAGACTTTCAGTAACAAATTCAGCTTTTTAAAAAAATAGATGTAAATCTATTCATATTTTTTTTGTTTCTTCTTGTGTAAGTGGTAAATTGTATTTTCCAAGGAATTTGTCCATAAAATAATGGGATTTTAGAAAAATTACTAATTAAAGTGGTAATTATATAAATAATTTTTACATACCTGGTTTTCCTTATGATCATTTAAATAGTTATTTTGTTTATATACAGAGAAAGAAAGGTACATAGATTCTATACTAGAATGCTAGTAAAATATTAGGGTTGTTCAAATATGTTTATTAATCTGCACTATTATTCCTTTGTATTTAACATATTAAAAGTTTTCAGAAGTAGTATTTCTTTTTACTGTTTATTTTATTGCCTTCTTTTTCCCACTTTTCTACTGACTGTTAAACCAAGTCTTGGAGTATGGTCTCTAGTTGCATCCACTTACCTATAAAAGCCTCAAGTTCATCTGTCTTTATAGCTGAGTAATACTCCATTGTATAAAAATATCGCATCTTCTTTATTTATTCCTTGGTTGATTGGCATTTGGGTTGTTGCCAAGATTTAGCTATTACAGCCAGACTCACGTGTGTAAATGTTATAGAAACTGAAAGAATAGATAAGCTCCAAAGGGTACGATACTGGCGAAAGGGAAAGAAACTACTCGAAAGAAAACTGGGGTGGGGGAGAGGAGGGAAGAAGGAAGGGAAGTTAAAAACAACAAACAACAGCAACAACAACAACAATATATATATATATATATATATACACACACACACACATACACACACACACACACACACACACACACAAGAAAGCTAATTGTACTAATTTTTTAGTTCATTGAGAGGAACAGTCCGTGCTCGTATTTTGCATGCCTGTATCTTATAATCTCAGCAACTACTTTGAAGGCAACAGTATGTAATGTAATAACCATTGTTACATTCCTGTCATCTTGTTTTAAAATTATCATTTTTATTGGCTTTTTATTCTCTTGATTTCCTATCACCTTGTCTGAAATTCTGTGTTGCTTTTATTTTTATGTTGTCTTGTTTATACCTCTGTGTTCGTTAATGTTTTCATTCTTTTATCTTTAAACTAAAAAAGCAAGCCTTCTAATAAGTATATTCAGTTTTTTAAAGATACAAGGTATAAAAGTTAAGAAACGTGGGGACCTTTGTGCGACTGTTGTTACTATTGTACATGACTCTGCTTTTAATCGCCAGGATTACTAACAGGATCCTCCAGTGGATGGAATTTGCTTTGCAGCCATTTTTGTAGCAAAGCCACTGGTGATACTGATCGTATTAGTCACCTATTTTGTCACCTGAGCAAATTAAAGGCAGATATTTAAAGAGTACCGGGAAACGAAAAACTACTAACGTTTGGAATGATTGCGCTGAAAGGTTCCCCTTGTGGCCAGTGTTTGCGTAGAACTCGGAAACATGGTGTAGAAGCGCACTGCTCTCCCATCCAAGCGCTAACCAGGCCGGACCCGGCTGAGCTTCGCAGAGGGGCTGTGGCCGTAGAGGAAGCGCACTGCTCTCAGCCTGCGGGTGGCTGCGTATGTGGCTCAGCGACGGAGCTCTGGCTGAGCACGCGGGAGGCGGTGCTGAGTTCAGTCTCTGGTTCTGCACAATACAAATAAATAAAACAAAATACTGCCAATTCACTCCATCCTCCCGAGTTACTTAACAAATTAGCTACACTGACAGTGTAACTGCTTAAGAAGACCTCCCGTCTTGTCTGAATGAATAAAGACTGTTTGAGATGAATTATTCTGTGAGTGCCTTTTCTTAGTAAAATAATATTTGAGCCAGTTCCAGACTCTGAAAACATCCCCGTTTGACTAAAGAACTGTATGTAGATGATGTGGTTCACTGTTGAATAGGATTTTTATAGGAGCATGAAGGAAACACACAGTTCTGTAAATCTTCCTGAGTGGGCCCAGCTTCTGCTCTTAAAATGCGTACTTTGTTTGAACTTGTTTGAACCATTTTGTAGCGCTCTTACGTTTGGTTTTAGATCACAGCATTTGGCTCCACTTTCAGCCGTCTTACAATTCTTCATCCAAATCTCACTCATATTTGAGAGAAATCAGCAGAGAACTTGCACTGGTGGAAATAATGTTCCACTAGTAATTAAAATCAGAGTATAGAGGAATGTCAGTGTCTGCGGCTCGGGGAAGGTGGGGTAATCACTCTCCGGTAGCAGTGCTTAAAATAGCTGCTTATTAGCAAATACCCGCTTGAATGTGGGCTGCGAGAGGTGCTAACACAGTCATCAGGACAGTCTTGCAAAGTAATTTCGACTATGCTCATCTGAAGATAGCAAAACCGAGGCCTACAAAGTTCAAGGAACTCCTGGCTTCTCTTCCTACTCCAGTCTTGTTCTCTTTCTTTAGTGCTTATTTATACCTGTAAAGATAATTATTCTTATTGTCTTCATCGTGTTGTAACCATGACATGTCTTTCCTCTTAGTTTTTCCAATGTGGACCGCAGAGCGAAGAATATAAACACTGTAATTTCTGTTTCTTCCAAGCTGCAGGATAGAGCCTTAGAACTCTACGGTGTAATATCTGGTTATTTTTGGATCATATCTTATTAATGTTGTCTTACTCTTTTTGAGGTTCTAAAATTAGTTGTACTTTATTTTCCACAGTCTATCCAAAGAAATGACAGGATGCAAGTCGTTTCCAGAGAGGTGCACGCGTTTCCTCGCTTACAGTTGCGTAACCCAAGCTTTTGTTCTGTTCCGCAGAGGACGCTTCTAGTGCGGCCTTAAATGCACCCACGCATTACCGATGACCTTTGTCATGGGGTGAGGTCATTATTTTTCACTGCTTTTTATCCTAGATCAAACTATAAAACTGCCAATATGTGACTTCAACTGAATTTCCTAAAGGAATTTCTTTCTTTTTTCATTTAATATAGAATGGTACAGATTGGGCTGAGGCCAGCACCGTGTCCCAGGGTTGTGGCTCTTGTGTCCCTGCGTTGTGGCTTGTAGACTGCCCATCGAATAGTGCCACTAGTTTCCATCCTTACAGCCAGGTGGAAGTTAGACCTCCTTTGTCTCTAAGAGTTATAGCATTTTCTCCAGAACTTTGCTCCATCGGAGTTCTTTCTTTTTGTCTTTATTTTATTTTCACTTCATGGGTCAGGCTTAGATCTTGTGATCATTCCTAAAGTAACACCTGAGACAGACAAGAAGTGCTGCGCTATGCTCAGCTCAGAGTTACCATTCAAGATTGGCTTGAACGGATTGGGAGGACTTTGCCTTCGTCACCATTACATCTAGTACCATTACATCTAGTTAAGTATTGAGGTTAAAACAGGCAGGTGGGGAAAATGCATGGGTGTGGCAAAACAAGCTCAAGCCTCTTGATTAATATAACCTGTATGGATTGCGTTGTTACTATCCTGATTTGGTTTTTGAGTAATTAATAAAACATTTTGAGCAAAGGACCTGTAACACTGAGGGGACAACCTCAGTCTTCTACTGTTGTATACTTTTCAGCTGCCTCACAGAGAAAAACTGAAGAGAAATCAGAGACGGCATGATCTGACAACAAATTAACTTCAATTTTCTCAAAGAAAAATGCTGGAGACAAATATCCATAGCCATGCTCAGAAGCACACATTTAAACAGAGCTTTAGGGGACAGAATAATAAATGGAAACAATCTATCCAGGCTATGATGTCCAATTCCTACTAAACAGTAAAATTACTATTACTATTTATGGTGATGTATGCTAGAGGACATTTTATTTTATTTTATTTTATTTATTTATTTTTCGGAATCAGGAATTGAACTCAGGACTCACACTTGCCAGGCAGGTTGCTGTGCTGCTGAGCTATAGCCCTAGCCCTAGAGGACATTTTAAAAATGATGGTAGTGGCTTCTAAAAGCTAGTACTTCTGTCATTTCAAGTCTAGTCTAGTAATTTCTGTCAACTATGTAATTTAAAACACCTATATTTGCTTTTAGGCTACTTCTATCCTGCTTCATTGAATTTAATATTATACTGTATGTGTTGATTACATTTTGTGCCCAAAGTTACTTGACCGTGAAGTACTTTATGCTGTTAATAGCAGCATAGCAGAATCAGAAAGCAGATTTGACATAACTGTTTAACTAAAAACCGTAGTTAAGGTCTTATGCAAATAGTCATCAGGTACCTGTAATCCTGAAGCGCTGCATAAATTGTTAAGTATAATGTATCATCAAAATAGGCGCCGGCTCTTCAGAGTAAGTAGAACATAGAAATGTATTTACATACTGTTTGTTCTAGAAGGCAGTTTCTATCTTACGACGTCCAGTGGCTTCTAGTAATTCATATTTTATTTTTCTAAGGGAACTATTATAATTGCCTTTACTTAGATGGATCTGAAAGAGAACTGGTACTTAGTTTTTGTTATTCTTGATGCTTTACTTTTCTGTACATACTGAGCCATAAAAGAAATTTTTTGTTGCTCTATTCATAACTGGGAATCACAATGTAAAAGTTTCATACTCACAAGCTGTATGTGGCTTTTGAGCAGTTGCCATGTTGGCTGGTGTGCCTGAAGAAATGAATGTATAATTTCATTTACTTTTTACTAATTGAAATTTTAATTTAAGTTGCCATATATGGCTAATGGCTGTTGTATTTAACAGTGTAGATCTAGATCAAAAGGGTTTGATCTAGTTTCAACTATTTCTATTAAGTTAAAATTCACATAGAAGAGATGAATCACATTTTCTGGTTATATAGCATTGGACCCATTTAATAAAATGAGTGTAGTTTCAGTTCAAAATTTACTCTGTGCCGTGACGGTTTGGATTGCAGAAGGTACGTAGTACACTGGATTGAAGTACGAAGCAGAACATGACCATGTGTGGCTCTCACACAGCCAGGTTGCAGGACAACGTGAGACCAGGACCTCATGTTTATGTATGGAAAAATCTTGAGTACAATTTTAAAGCGTTAACTTTTCCCAGTGCTCTTAACAGAAGTTTGCTATCTGAAACTTGTATGTCTTGTTTAAAATAACCCAGAGGAAAAGCCTCCCACAGCCTACTGTTTGCAGATTTGCTTAAATGAAGAAACAGTAAAAGTCATTAACTGAACTGGAACAGTTTTTCCATTCAAACTTGAAAAACAGCTAAAATGAGGTTAAATATATTAGTGTTACCTAATTGCTTTGTCACTTAAAAATGTATAGTGATTAGGTAGGGTATAGGAGAGGTAAGGAAATAATCCTTTACTACAGGCGATAGTAAACCCAGCACTACAGACACATGAAGTTATTTTCATGTCATGAAACATCGCAGCGGTTGTTTGTTGTACTGTCAACTCACGGCCTTTTGATAACAGAGATGAACTACATCTCTGTAGTTGTCTCAAACCCGAACTCGTATTTGTCCTGTCGTGACCGGGTGACGGCTGTCGTTTCAGCTGTCACAACTACTTTAGGCAACAGGAAGGTGGGAGGCAGGAGCTCATTCCATGTTTCTCTCTTATTAGGGAGTCAAAATTTCCTACAACTGTTTCTTCATTTCTTGTATTTGGCTACAGAAACAAAAACTTCAATCCTTTTATTAAGAAGCCAAAAGAGAATGAATAGTTAACACACAACCTACAAAATGTCACTATGTGATTATTCAGATTTTTTCCTTTCTTTTAAAAAAAATTTTTTTGTGCTAATAATTGAATCCCAGGCACCTACAAAGTCACTAAATTGTTCAGAATGAGCTCAAACATGAGATCCTTCTGTTTCAGGGTCCGAGAGTGGTTTTTAATGAATAAATTTGTGAATTGATGAAAGATAGGTACTTGGTGTTTCGGGTCATTGTATGAAGAGATGACTTCTCAGGAATTATTAAAGGGTGTTACTTTTTTTTAGAAGTTAGGTGCCCTGAGGGCAGTAGTAGCAGTGATGACGAACGTTGGCATCGGTGCTGCAGCTAGCAAGCGGAGCCCTCTCGGTGGGCACCTGAGCCAAGTCGCCCCAGCAGCCAAGCATCAGATAAATTGTTTTTCCTAAGCTAAAAGCTCAGTACTCAAGTTTAATTGCAGTGTTGACACTTTACAATAAATAAGTGGATTTTGGATTGCAGTTTGGGTACCTGGTCTCTAAATGGTTTGCTGTCACTAGCCTAGGATGTAGGTATTATTTTTTTGTTTTGTCAGTAGAAGTACATTGCCATAAGCAGAGTAGCTAAGACATCTTTTCTTTCTCTTTTCTGTTCTCTTTATTTTCTCTTCTGTTTTACTTTAGCATTGGGAATACTGTTGAACATTGGATGCCTCAACTGTCCTTTAGATTTCTGTGACTAGTCCCTCCACAGCTGAAAACTGCTTTGGTAAATACGGAGCCCCAGAATGAGACTGACTCACGCGCCTCCTGTGTGCTTCTGTTACCGACTAAGTGAATGACCTTGTAATTTCGCAAAGATAAAACATTATTATTAACTTTCTGCATGTTACATTCCAGTATGGAAGAACTTGTGTGTGTCACTCTCGGGTAGCTCACTTACGTCCACTATTTCATCAGTTCAGGGTCTGAGCATCATTAGTAAAAGATTCTACCTTTCTTCTCTCATCTTCCCTTATTCCAAATTGGTCTGATTGCTGGAGACCTATGCCGTTATTTATTTTGTCTAAGGCACTAGCATGAATTTTAGGCAAACCACTAAGAAAGAAGTAACTGTCAATTTTATTGTGAAACAATATAAGACAGTTTTAAATTATGCAACAGCTGTGTACTCCACCCTCCCCAGAAGCTTATAGTTTTCATCCCTGCTGAAGAATATGGCAACATCCACTTGCGGTTGATATCTTGATACGTGTGGTAGTTTATTGGAACAAAAATGGGGGCTGGGGATATAGCTCAGTGGAATAAGCGCTTGCCTAGCAAGTGCAGGGTCCTGAGTTCGATCCCCAGTACCGCAAAAAAAAAAAAATATATATATATATATATATATATATTGGAACAAAAATGAAGAGATTTCATTTATTTAGGTTATAATGCCATCTTGCAGTTCTCTATTTCTTGGCAAGAATGTTTGGCACTGATATCATCGTTCTAGTCTGTAATAAGTAATTCCCTTTTCTGACATCAAACTCTAGCTTGATATTCTCTGTTATGTCTAAGTATGCAGTAACTTTTGACTTGTGGGTTATTCATAACATAATATTTTTAAAGATTTTTCAAACATATTTAAAGTCCTCCTGTCATAGCGAACAGTGTTTTTGATACGGTTGAAGTGATGGTAAAACAAAGCGCGTTGGCCGGCCCTGGGCGCATGCAGGCAGCTGCACTACGTGAAAACTATGCTGACAGTGGCTATGACACCACCAGTTGGAAGACGTCTCCCAAGTTCAGAGATGGTGGACTAAAAATGTATGTCTTATAAACTGAGATGTAAGAACCTTGACGGAAGCTACTGTAGTTTCAGTCTACTTTACTGACCGCAGTTGAGGTCCACCTTGTCCTGCTTGATTTGGGGCCTGCGTTCTCCGTCCCTCCTGTTAATAGATCAACACCTATTTTGCTGTGTGATTCTGTTCTGTCTTCAGGCTTCTTTGAGTTTACCACAGCCTCTTAGAATGTTCATATGATCTCTCCAGGCAATAGGAAACTTTGAATTTTTTTTTTTTCATATGATGCTCATTCTCCCCATGTCTTCAAACTGCTGTAGGATTCCTGAAAAGGAGCAAGTGAGTTGGGGACAACAGCTTAGAAGACGGCACTTTGGAAGTAGAATTGAAGTTGTTAGTTTTTAAAAGTGTGATGTGATTAAATAAGAATCTGTGAAGGGCAAGGTTGTGTGGAAAGGGGACTTGAAAGCACGATCCCAGGCCTGGCCCTCCTTGCAGATGCGCACAAAGCCAGGCCTCTGTGCATACAGCGCGTGGGGGCTGTGGAGAAGCTGCAGCCGCTGGGGCTGAGACACACCAGGATGTCGATTTTAGCCGCTCAGCATGCTCTCCGATCATCAAACACTGGAGTGAGGACTGATACACAATCATTTTTAGATTCTGGAACATTATTCTGGTGACCTGTGAAAAATGAATGGGATTTAAATAAAACTAAGGCGTAATAGTGTGAAGCTCTTTCAGGTTTTCAGATGAGGGGTCACAGCAGGGGCGGAGGCTGAGTTAGAAGTGGAAGGAATTGAAAACGCTGGGAAAATATAGTGCTCGGCAATAGTCAGGATACAAGGAGTAATTAGAAGTGATCTTTCTGCTCCTGCTGGAGAGGTGGGAAAGTGGGTGACATCATTATTTGACATCAGACGAGGCAAAGGAAGAGAAACTTTCAGGTAGGAAGATGATCGGCTAAAAATATTCCTGTGGAGAAAATAGATAAACATGTCATCTTTATTATTAAGTTTGATATTTGACTCTATCATGCTAGAAAGGGATTGCTGTTACATTCTGTGTAGCACGTAGTAGGTACTGGAGAGGATAGCGTTCTAAGGAAATCCCAACCCCAGGAATGCAGTGTTCTAGGCATAGAATAGTCTTACATAAATACTGTCAAGAAAATAGGCCTAATGCAAAAGGATCGATCATGCTGGACAGCTACCATTATTCACATTGGCTTTGAGATTAATGCTGAGTCTCGGAATACATTCTTGAGACACACATTATGATATTCTTTATGCCAGGTACTTCTCTGTCAGAAAGCATCCCGTGCCATTTGCAAGGTGTCCCTTAGGTTCTCAGATACTTTCTCATTCAGAAGGCTACTGTAGGATTCCTATTAGAATTTGGTTGGGTCCTAGTAATTTTGCAGGGTCCTAGTAATTTTGCAGACTTTTTTTCTTACTGTATGAAATAACACTGTTGATTTCATAGATTGATTTTTTAATAATCTGCAAATTGAAAATGGTTTCAAGCATCAAAATAACAAGTTATAACAAGGAGTCTGAGCATTATATTTTTTTAAGAAATAATCTGTAATGTATATTTGAAAAGATTGAATTTCTTCTCATATTAAAAATGTAAGTTCATTTACTTATACTGTTCATGTAGAGATGTATTTTAGATTACTAACTAAACATTTGGGTAAGACAGTCATATGAAAATGAGCTTTACTCATTCTCAGACACATCTTCAGTGAAGTTCTGCATCTTACTGGTGATTACCAATGCAGATTAACCAGCTAATAAATTCTGCACACCTTTGAATATGACTTAGTGTGCCTACATTGTTTAAATTATGATTGATTAGCAAAAGTTTCTTAAAAGCCCAGATTTAGATTAATAATTTATGTTTAAAACTAAGATCCATAAAAATTTGTATGATAAAAATAATACATCAGATTACCATTAACTAGTCAATAAAAGAAAAACAAGCAAATTTTTGCCATTTCATATGTTAAGAAACTTTCTCTCCTGTATGGATAGCCATATTGTAAATACCACACTATAAGTACTCAAAGCATTATTTTTTCATAGACTGTACTTGTAGTCTTGTATCTTTAATTTTCATCTCGAAAGACTTAGGAACAGAATCAGCTAAAGAATTATATTTAAAGAAACTGGAAACAGCTGCGGTGCATACCTAAGTCAATTGAGTCACTCATAGGAGGATGTAATTTTATTGTGACTGTAGCATGTCCTCTAATTACCCATAAAATCATGTATAAAATTTCTTTGAAAAGTTACCATTATTATTCAAAGATAACATCTGAAATAATCAGTATGCACAAAGTAATTGTGTGTTTTATTGGAGTCTTTCATTATAATTCATTTAGCTTCAGTCCTTTTTATTCCATGCTCTCTAAATTCTAAATGTTTTAAAATGTGTTTTGTTACAAAAATGACATTTATAATGTTCTTTTCTTCCAGATAAGAATGTGCCTTTTGATGAGAAGACTTCATCTTTCTACCACGAAGAGCAGAATTTCTATGTTTAAGGAATAAGAAGCCACTATATCAATGGGGAGGGGGTATTTAAGTTACATACATTATGACCTTTAATTTTTTTGTTTCTGCAATAAATACCATAGTTTGTTATTGTATTTTATACAGAAGTGCTCTATTAATGGGCTTACTGTTGTTAGGAATCAACTGTATTGTAATAGTTTATCTGAAAATTTTTTAAAAGAGGGTTTTTTTTCCCCTCATGAGTTTTTGTTTCTTGCTTACATATTATTGTAAATTGTTTATGTACTAATCAGTTAATGTTATTTTTGTTGGTATATTTTAAAGAACCATAAAAACCTAACAACAGTCTAGTATGTAAAAGTAATTAAACTGTCCTTTATTGAAATATATTTCCCATTTCTGTGGGGAAAAGAAGCCAAATTTATTATGTTGTTTTGGATTTTTAAAATATTAATAAATGAGTATGCAATGCAATACAATATATGTGATTTTAAATTCTTTTAACATGGTACAGACACAATATGTTTAAAATACAAACCCAAAGCCTATAGAATGATATATGAACACATATGTATGGCTTTTACATGGCTTCTAGAGAAAACTTCTCAGAAAGTCTTTTCATCTGTTAGTAACTTTCATGTAAAAGTACCTGGTACAAAATAAGATAAAAACTATGATGCCAATATTAAGTAATGTATCAAATACAAAGTAAGATATCAGTATGTAATTTGTTAGGTATTTCATTTATCTATGAGTGTTAGCCATTACATTTATTCATAGCATAGTGTAAGATAGCATTAATTGCAAAATAAGGATATATTCAAAGCCTTGATCATGTGAATGTATAGTAAAGTGAGGAATTAAAGGAAATGCCTTCACTTTGAAGTGAAAAGGTTTATGCAGAGACTGACTTCATCATCTGCAAACAAATTATTTAACCTCATTGAACCTCAGTTTCTCATAGTGTAAATGTTAGATAATTTATAGGAAAAACATGTATGATAAACTCAGTTGCTTTCTGACACTAGAGAGGTAATTTAAATCTGTAACAGTAAGAATGTCTAGGGTACATATACAATATTATAAGATAGTCCTGAATTGTAGTGGATTATAACAAAGATTTATTTCTCACTCAAGCCACCTATATATTATGGGTTCTAATCACTCTTTCATTATCATTTCTCTGGACAAAGTTGCTGAAGAAACCTTGCTTCCAATATTGTCTTATAATAAGCATCCAGATGTTGTGAGTCACATGGTACCTTACAGCCTTCTGCTTCAAGTTGACATTCTCAGTTCCCACTATGTTTTATTGGTCAGAAACCTCCAAGGCTACTCCAGACTTCAGTAAAGAAAGGGTAGACAGTCCTCTATCAAGGAAGATATCTATAATATTTGCCCACTCAGAATGTCAAATTAGGGCAAAGAGTGTAGCTCAGTGGTAGAATGCTTAGTTGGCATGCATGAAGTCCTAGGTTTGATTCTGTGCACCAGAAAGCACACGCACTCACACACACATGCACACACACACACAGTGCCAAACTAGTTTTATAAGTCAGCTGCTTTTGCAGTGAGTCAGGTCATTGTTATTTCAGCACATACACACTTAATGTACAAGCAAGGACTAAAGAGGAAGATGTCTTTTATTCCAAAGGGATCAGCTTTCTTCAGCTTTCACTAATCGTAGCTACAAGGAAATACTTCCCTAGCACACTCAGTTTTTAATTTCCAAAAGAGGCCAATATCCCAAGTTTCTTATGTAAAATTACTCTATATTAAATTGATATTTACACAATGCATTTGGATTAAATATATCCCCATACCTTATGAGAAGAATAAATAGAAAAGAAAGATTTTGGAGTAATTTATGGATAGTGTATAATGAATCGGAAGTTTCTGACCAGCCACTGTGTGGAACTTGAAAATTTAAGTAATTTCTTCCCATTTGATCCTTTATTAATAGATACATAATCCCCTATAGACACAGTACAAAGGTACCCACAGCTTTTCGGCGGAAGATCTTAATGCAACTCATGGCTTCAGAAGGTTCAGTCTATGGTTATCAGACTCTAGAGAAGAAATTTTATGGCAGAAATCTGTGTTACAGCAGATTTGTTTGGTTCTCAAGGAAGTATGTCTGAGAGGAATTCCAGGGACCATAATATCCATATATTACCCAAGACCAGGCTGTCATGTCCTACATAAACACACCCAGGAGGGTACTCTAATTGTCTAGTAATACTTTTTCATAATCTGATGAAGTTGACATGTTAGGATTAATAGTCACAATTCTCCCCTTTTCAACTTTACACCCAAACATATTTTAAATCATATTTAATCTCCAAAACAGACAATAGGAAGTTCATCATTTCACCTAATGTCATAACAACTATCTGACAACCTAGAAATACAATAGTCCCTTCCTCAGAGTCTCAGTGGTTCAAGCATGTTTCAAAATTCTTAATTCGAAGTCTCTTCTGAGACTCAGGCAAAGTCTTAGCTGAGAAAATCGGGAAAAGTCACAAACAAGTTACCTGACTCAGTTATTTGCTTAATTCACCACACTGCTGAGCACATCAGCACTTCATTGATTGGGTCTCTGTCCTCCAGGGAAAAGAATCTACACCACCTGACTCTGTCCTCCAGGTTATAGGCCCTGCACACTAAGACTGCCTTTTATTTTTTTAAATGAAAAACATGTATGTTTGCTGCTGAACACATGTCAAATCCTACTTTATGCTGGTAAAAAATTCTCAGCTTCCAATGATGCTCTTTCTTGTTGTTATTGACATCTGTGCCTTTTATTTCATTCTTACTGGGGTTCCTCCCTCAAGGCAAAGCCATCCTCCCAGTTTTTCCCCCCAGAGATATTTCTCTCTACTTTTAGCATAAAGTCTTCCTGCTGTGGGATCTTAGCCGTAAGGTTTTTTGAAGCCTTTCATCTAGTTGGGAAAACCAGCCAAATACTCTGATGTTTATCACTGCTTTTCCTCCTGGTGTGGCCATGACATAAGTATTTTTGAGATGTGAATAAGTGGCTCTCCAACTACACTACTGAAAGGAGCACAACCCTCAAGTTACGTGTTTCTGGAAATAACCTAAGGTTGAGTTTTCCCCGAAAACCTTTCTTACTTTGATAAAACTGTTGCTGTCTGGAAAGATTGGAGATGACAAACCTTTCTATTTTTTAACCTAGGAAGTCCCTCACTTTTTTCTCTGAATTCTATAAAACAGTTGAATATGGTTTTTTTAAAATCTCATTCAACTGTACAATATCCTGTGCATCTAACAGAAACCAACAGGCACTTTCAACATTTTGCCTAGAAATCACCTCAGCCTCCTTCACTTCATGATTATATTACTGGAGCATGTTATCACTAATTTTTTTTGTCTATGAGAGATCTCATTTGACCACTCTCACAAGTTCCTAAATGTCACTTCCATATTATACCAGTCAAATTTGTCACAAGCATTCTCAGATTCTAATAACTAAATCCTACATCTTGATATGGGAAAGAACTTGCAAAAAGGATATATTGTGGCCATCTTTAGAGTTTATATACCACACTGGAGAACCCTAATTGCCCGGTAACACTTATTACTCTAACTGAGAACATTCAGAAACATTGACAAGAATTATTTCATAGCTCAGGAAGGAAGCAGTACAGTGTTGGGTAATGTGGAGTTTTGCTGGATTCATTACCATCTCAAGAAAACACAAGGTCCTCTAATGAGGAAGAAGGAAATGGTGTTTGGTGGGAACAGAACAAAATGAGTTTGTATTAGTCATACATTGGTTATGTATCACAACTTTCTTCACAGACTTTTTTAAATGATGTAATAGTATCACTGGTTTCAGTAGAGACATTCTGAATTTTCCTTTAAGGATGGCGCCCAACTCAAAGTTCAAGGTGTGGAATCTTGGTGATACGTCATAATACCAATAGGAGTTTGTAGTTCCTGATTTTCTACCAGCCTATCCCCTTGAAGATAATTTATCTGTCCACAAAACATGTACAAGGTTGGAGAAGAAGCATATCTGCTGTTAGGAAAGATCCCATCAAGAAAAGAGAGAATTAGGGAAATGCAGAATGGTCACTGTTCCACAATAATTCTCACAGTGCTGACCCGAAATGACAAGGACTCTGAATTAATCCACAGTAAGCTCTTGACCAGGCATCCTTTTTCTTTATTTGATTTATGTGTCCTCCAGCTCCACCCTCTGAGATTCTGAACAGGCCAGATAGTGGTCTTGTATCAAAGCTTGTGAGCCTGTGTGGGGGGAGGCGGGAGTGGGATCTTGGGAATTTTTTTGTGTAACAGTGAAGTCACACCAGTGTTCAGGCCTCATTATCATGCAGTTCTGTTAGGAGAGTCATAGGTTACTTGCATCCAGCCACTATCAGGTAGATGTAATCACAGTTCCAGAGGTTATCTACTCCCAAGTCTTCAGCCTGGAATGTTCTCTTTATTGATTGGCCTTGTACCCTTCTCACCGTTTTTCCTTTGACCTAGCGGTTTTTGGCTTAGGGTATTCGAAAATAATACTCTTCAGAAGAAGCCAAATCTTGATACTTATTTCTGCCTTGAGACTGTCTATGTTTGCCTGGCTGCCTACCAGTTTGTGTCTTGCTATGGACACTGCTTTGCTCTTTTGCAATGGTTTCTATTTAGAGTATGAAATGTGCTTTTATTTTTAATTCCCTAAGGCTTGAAATTACAGGATTCTCTGGCAATAAAGATGTCAGGCTGTGGGAAGAAAGTGCTTCTCTTACCTAAGTGGCATTTCCCCCCATCTGTGCTTTCAGGCTATTTGCTTCTCACTTGGAAATGTCTTGCTCTTGTAGAATTTTCTTAAAAGTATCAGTAAGAACCAGCACTGCCCAACCGTCCAGTCAGTCCCCATGCTCTGATGCTAAGCTTTAGTCAGTGTGTAGTTTGATTCGCACAGTTCATCAGGTGGGTATTCAACTCAAATGCTTTTCTTCATATATAAAGTGGGGTCAGCTTTCTAGTTCCTCTAGGCTGGTATCTGCAAATTTTCTAGCTGATCTTACCTGTAATCTAAAACTCGAATTTTCATCCGTGTGTACTTTCTTCCCTAAGCCAGTTCCATAATTTTGTTTATGTTATTTTTAAATACCTATTTCTTACAGCTCTACTGAATTGACTGAGGTACTTAAATTCAACAATAATACGTTTTTGCTAGCTTTACTTGTGACTGCTAGCTCATGAAAACCTCCAGGATGACCAGGGGAAAAAACTGTTCAAAGGGAAACACTGTCACATGTTACTTGAGTCTCTGACACTGGAAATAGAAAAACAGAAGCTGCTATGAGTGGCCCCAGAGAAACAGAATTCTGTGATTACAGATGCTGGAAACTCAGGTTTCCTGGCCCAGAGGTGGCCCCACTTGTTACATGTTGTCCCCCAACTGCTGCCAGATACTGGAAAGCAGTCTGGGGACTGTGGTCTTTAACTTACAGCCTCTTTTCAAAACAACAGCAACAACGACAAAGTAAAAAGTGTTAATAATGGGCAGTAAATAAAGGTACATGTAGAATCGGATGCACTTAACTTTTTTGTATTTTCCTTTCTTATTGAAAACCAACACAACTTAGTAGAAAATACAACACCAAAGCTTCAGCATTCAGCCTTCATGGACAGCCAGATTGCCAGGTGCTGTGCTGCTGAGCTACCTCCCTGGCCCAGTAAGCCTTCCTATGAAAAACCTTGGAAATTAGTACCTCTATCATAAACATTATGGTAGTACTATAGGATAGTATAGTTATTAGCATAGAGAATCTTTAAAGCAAAAACTAAGGGATAGATTTTAACTGATATTACATGGGTATTCACTTTGAAGTAGTGATTTTTCTCTACTTGAAATATTCTCTATATTTGCTTTTTTAAAGTCCTTGAGGGTCTTAACATCTTTTAGAATGAAACCCGTTTAAATAATGGTAAGTAATTCTCTGTTTGACTATTCAAATGATTCCCTGGAAGTTTAAGTCCTAAAGGACAGAAAATATCTCAGGATATTCAGGAAGAGACAGTATCTGGGAGTACTATGCGAGAACTATATAGTCCTTTTCTAAAGAAAAGCATCTTACATTTCCCTTGGGATCACAGATAACGTAACTAAGACATAACACTCATTCCACAGTTGGATTTCGGTTGTTGAGAGCCTGCTGTGTGCTAGTTATTGTGCACACAAAGGTGAAAAGACAAAACTTCTATGTGCTTATGTTCCAGTAAAAAAGACAGACTGCAGAGCAGCATACAAATACAGACAAAATAATTTCTGGTGATGGGAAGTACTTTGAATGAAATACACAGTTGCCATGTTAGATAAGCCTTGGTAGAGGTGGGGAAAGCCTCTTAATATAATATTCAAGAATGATTCTCAGAGAAGTTACATTTAGAATGAGATGAGATAGATTTGTGGAAAGTCAGTGGGGGAGTATTCCAGGAAATTTCTATGTCAAAATTCCCTACATGGGAACAATTTGAACTGCTGTAGAAAATAGAAGTGGAAGATGTCTGTGGATTAGTGAGCTAGATAGGAGAAACTAGTGTGTACTGAGGTGGGCAGCATGGTCAGATTGTGCAGAGCTACAAAGCCTGGTCATAACATGCGGTTTCAGTCCACTTGAGAAGCCAATGAGAAACTGTGGAAAGGCTTATTGAAGTATGATCATGATATAGTCTGATTTGGTTTCAAAACATCCCTTTTGCTGTCATATGTAGAATAAACGGGTGGAAAACTAGGAGACATTTGAAATAAATAAGCAGTGTGTGGAACTAAGGTAATGGCAAATAAAATGGATCTGAGTAAAACAGACCTGATAAAATGTTCACAGACAGCCACCCATTTGACCTGTTAATGGGCTGGATAGGGAAGATTAATTATAAAGGGATGGGGAGTAAAAGGCTTTCCAAGGATTTGCTTCAGTTACTAGATCTGTTGACATATCCCTAAAAGTGAGAGGGAAGATTAATAAAAGGTTTGAGGTACTTTCTAGAGCTACAAGATTTTTCTTTTCCTTGTGTTAAATTTAAAATTTTTAAGTGACGATCAGTGAAGTTACTAAATAGATAGTTGGTGTAGCTCAGGCACTTAGAGGTAGTGAAGTATTCATCCAATTCTTGGGAAAACGCAGTAATACTGAAAACCATGGATCTGGTGTAGATCATTAAAGTGTATCATCAACATAAATGTAGTATGAATCATAGTTAAAAATGAGATCACCTAGAGAAATTATATAGATTTTGAAATGTTATCAAATCGCTTCCTAAGGTATTAGGTGTGTACAATGGTTAATTTTTAATTGTGCATGTTTGATTCACTCAGCTGCAATGGCAGAAAAAGTTTATGTCTGTGTGTTGTGATTTAGCTGAGTGTTGAATTGGCAAGTGTTGAGTATTTTGTGTCCATAACTGGAAAGCTGACTAATAATGTGAGCAGTGTGAAGTTCTAGGGGGAAATACTGCACTTACGGGAATGGATGAGGCCACTTGCCACGTGGGGAAAGCACATAGGTTGAGAAGAGCAAAGGGCCTCAGACAGCGCTCAGGGAGGTTCTAATTTTAACATTTTAGTGAAGGATACACAGGAAAGAAAGAACCCAAAAAGGAGAAAAATTGTAAGAGTACTGATACGATGACTGAGAAGGAGAAATGTTTTAGAAACGACAAACTGGTCAACTGTATCGGATACTTCTGAAAGTCTAATAATATGACATTCAAAGTTTGAACTGATTTCAGAAATATGAAGGTTCCTATACTAGTGCTGATTAAATGATGTGGACTTAAAGATAGGTAAGAGAACTTAAAGATTGAGTTTGAAATGCAATAGGGTTGAGGACATATTGTATAAAATAATTTTGGAAAATGATGGACGTTGTGAGATATATTTGAAATTGAGGCTTTAAAAACAGCCAGCACAATGAATATGAGGTAATGTATAACTGGGTTTTTGATTTATATTCTCTGGTAATTAATGACTTTGAGAAGCTTTTTTATGTACTTGCTAGTAATTTTACATCTTCTCTGGAGAAATATCTATTCATTTTTTTCCCAATTTTACTTCAGGTTTTTTAGCTTTTCTGGTATTATTAAAAAAAACAGCAGAGAGCCAAGTGTGGCAAGGATTTGGAAAACTTTAACCCTTAGTCACAGTATAAAATTAAAATTATGTAGCATTTTTTGAAAATAATATACAGATTCTCCATGACATTACAAATTCAAACTGCCACACTACCAGCAATCCTACTTCTGGTTATTTTTCTGAAAGAGTTGCCGTCAATATCTGGAGGCTATATTTGCCCTCTGATAGTCACTGTAGCACAGTGAAGAGCCCAGATATGAAAACAAGCCATAGGTCCATTGATAGATGAAGATGTGAAACAATGGCACCACACACACACACACATACACACACACACACACACACACACACACACACACACACACACACCACATGCTGGAATATTATTCTTCCTTTAAAAAGAAATTTCTGAAATATGTGATGACATGATTAGACCTTAAATAAAATATTATGCAAAATGAAATGACCCAGTTGCAGAAGATAGATCCTTCATGAATTCACATGTGATGTGTCTCAAATAGTCAGCATCATAAGCAAAACAATGGAACTAGTAGTGGCTGTGAGGCAATGGGGCAGGTGAGAGCAGAGAGGTGCTGGTCAGTGGATGTAAAACTTCTCTATGCAAATGAGTGCAGTCAAGGGATCTGCTCTACAACATTGTGTCTATTGATGCTGGTACTGCTTTACATTTAGTTGATTAAAATATAAATCTCATCTTAATTATTTATAATAAAATAAAATATGGAGCTTAAGAAGATGGTTAAATTTTTATATTCCAATTAGTTTTTTAACATTCACCTTATTGTGGGAGGATGTAGTTTTTGAAAGTGGGTCATAAGGTTCAAGTGGTTGTTTTTTTTTAAAGGTTATGCAAGGCTTAGAGACAGATTTCAACTATTAAGGTAGGAGATACTTCTGAAATGTAATTCAGAAGTTCTGGGAGGCATCTCAGATAATAATATATAATAGACATGGATATGTCATGGAAATGTATATAATGAGTGAATAGTATATGATATGTAGTCTGCAAGCAAAATGTTTAACTCATAAGGAAAAAAATTACAGTATATAAAAAAGCTATCCTGGCCTTGATAGTTGTATTCTGAAGTTAGATACTAATACACTGTATTAAAATTATGATTGTCATTATCCATTGATTGGTTAAAGAAGAATTAGAATTAGGGGTGCTATTTAATGTAACAAATTTCATGAAGAGACTGTTAGAAAGTTGTGATCGTCTGTTGACGTCTATGTTACTGTTTTCTTTTCATTTCTTTGTTTTTGTACCCTAGCCCCACGCCTACTAGCCCTGTAACCCTCCACTGAGGAACAGATATTTAAATGAGCCTGAGGGCCATGAAAGCTGCCAAGGTGGGTGTCATAGAATCTATCATGTAGCTGTTTCTCATCACCAAAGCTGGCTAACACTGCTTAGGTTTATGCTTCCATGGTTAGCAGGCCTTGTTCCATGCCAAAGCAGCTACTGGCCAAGCATTAGGGTTCATAAACACAGCTTTCTTTTCCTTCAAAGCAAATTCTTTCTTTTCCTCTACATTTAAAAATCTCAAAGGTCTTATTGCAGTCAAAGCTTATGGGTCTGGCAGCCTCTGTCTGCAGTCCAAATTAGTGGGCGCATCAGGTGATTCTATGCCAAGGAATATTAGTTATATATGAACTTCAGGTCTTATAAATGTTTCACTGGGAAAAAACTCTGTTTCTACTCCCACAGTTTTTAGACTTAAAAGGGAAAAAGAAGTAAATCACACATAAAATTAAAAAATATATTTTCAAAAGTTCATGAATTTTAAAAGATAGTTTCTATGACATTAAATAGAGAACAGAATATATCAACTAAAATTTTCTGAATTTAACCTTTTCATTTTCACATTTACATAATTGTTTTATCGCCTTTCACTTCCTGAAGCTTCAATTTATTCAACTCAGCAATGATTTAATGATCTCCTATCACATGGAGAGCTTTGGGCTGGTGCAATTAGAAATAAAACATAATTATCTGTCCAGGATTAAAGAACTTACATTGTATAGTTTTGAAGGGGAACTCGCCCAGATTTCTTTTTTAGTTATGTAAGTACACTTGGTTCTGTTTTAAACATATTTTCTTATGACATAGGTCGCAGGAGAAGTTTCTATATTAATTTTCCTCTAAATACACACAATCCAAAGGAATCCACCATGATCCAAAGTTCATTCTTTCTCGACACTTTCCTCCACCGCTCTCACTTAGCTTTATTTTTCTTAGAGTTCTACAAGGAACTTACGATCGTACTGGCGAAATGCTTCCGTGCTGATTCCTTGAACAGCTTGCTTCTTTCCTTTGCATTCACTGAAGTTTTTATACTACCACCAACTCAAATGCACATTATTCACTTCACTGATCTATCGGGACATTAATATAACCATAGGAATAATTTACTGCCTTGCTTAAAAATGCTCGTGTCTCCTTCTCTTCACAGCATAATGGAAGATCCATCTGTTTGTCAAACATATGCCGTGAAATAGCGGCTCAAGATCCCAGGTTCCCGTCTAGAATGTTGCAAAGAAGCGTAGGCATTGTTTCAGTGCCAGGGGCAGTAAAATGAGTGGATCATAAGCTAAATGATGTCTTGATTTTATGCTTTTAAGCACATTCATAATTGTCACCAAATATTTTCGCTGTGAATGCCTGGTATTGCCTTTAGAAATTCAAATTTTAATCCTATTGCATGAAAAAAGACATTTTTATCCTAATACATTCAGAAATTACAAATTAGGAGCATACAAATTTATAATCACCTGCTCCCCTGTCACTGTAATATGTTGTACACGCATAAACGCTCCATAAACCATACCAAATATGAACTACAGTGTAAAAGCTATTTAGATTATTTTCAGTTAACATATTTTCTGTTTTGTTAATAGCCTTTAACATGTTTTTTTCTGGCTATACTGTTTCTCATGGATTGGTGTTACTTGAACATTTATTGACATTTCTTTGATTTATCATTTTTGTAAAAGTTGCTGAAATAGGTATTTTTGTGCATAGATCTCTGCACAGATCTTACTGAATAGCATAAAGTGTCAGAAGTTAGAAGTTAATTGTACCAGGATCACTGCTCTCATGTCTATGAATACATAGGAACAGTTTATGTAAAAGGAAAAGAATATTACAGTGCTATAAGAATACATGGATGAGAAATATTTGACTAATCCCCAAAAAGGAAATCAGGTGTTGTGGTCCACAAGATGATGGGATCAGAAGTAGCAGTTGATTTTACAATGTTATGCTTGAGTGTAAACAGAAATTTAGTGTGTCTTCACTGGGGTCACATAACTAGGATCCTGCACGGATATAATCAGGGAAAGCTTTGCCCACAAGTAAGACAAACGAAGTGTGTATAGGTTGTAGATAGAGAGCCGCACCCTGGGTTAAGGACAGGTATACTGTTATCTAGTGCTTTTGGATATAGCACTTCTGAGCTGTGGCTCCCTAGGCGAAATAACCACACACAGAACTGCATGGAGTGTAGGGAGGTGTGACCTTATGGAAAAGATATTCCAACACTAGAAGAGTTTCAGGTTAGCGTCTACTGAAGGAAGAGTGTCTGTCTTTCTCATGCAAAAATAGAGTATGAGAATTTGGTTTGACCTTGGCTTTGACACATGTGGGTGATTTTGTGTCTCGGTACTTGGGATTCCAATGTTGATCCTGTCCATCCGAAGGCCAGTGAGAAGTGGAAAGAGTGTGGGAAGTCATGAATGGAAGATGCAAATCCCATTTTAATGAACATACATTTAGTCAACACATAGTCATAAAATGAATGGAAGTGGCTCATTTTGCTTTTACTCAAAATCTGTCAGTAGACATCGAAATGTCTCAGACCCAACTTATGTAATTTGCATGTATAATTACTGATTAAACACATATAATATAAAACTAAGTCAACCTATGGAAATTATTTATGGAATAATTAACAGTGAAATTTCAAAGTTTTTTTTCAGTAACCTGGATACATCCAAACACAATTAAAATATGGAAATATAAGACTGAGAAAGTCAGTCTTAAGAACAGAGAGATAGAAATAAACTCTGTGTGATAAAATTAAATTTGTAAGAAGAGCATAAAGAGCTATTGGAGGAAGCATACAATTGAAAGGTACAATGGCCAAAGTTCTTGAGAATTTAAAGTCAAAGATACTGAGTTAACAAATAATAAAACAAGCAGAATAAAAGTAAAATACCATTCAATGCATTCTAATGTAGCTACTTCACCGCAAGAAGAGATAAAAAATCTCTAAAGTAGCAAAGAAAAATAATGATTACTAACAAAAGTCTAATGAATTGTAGACTTATTCTATGATATTTTAAAGTTGTTAAGAAAGAAAGAATCGATTTTGAGGCTGAGTATATAGCTCACTGGTTACAGCACCTGCCTGACCAGTGCAAGGTCCTGAGTTCAATTCCTGACAACAATAAGAAATGATTTCAACCTGGAATTGTCTAGTCAGTTTATCTTTTACTCAAAATAGGGAAGTAAGATAAACACATGTGTATGCAAAACAGGATAGAGCTTAATAATTGTGTAAAGTTTAAAGGAAAAATAATTAAAATATACACTTTGATAATAAATAAATGAATCCAAAGAAAAGAGTGGAAATCACAAAGGAAGGGTAGAAAAACTAACAAGTCCAAGTTTTTAAATACAAATAAGTACAGTCTTAGGCATAAGCTTAGGTGAAAGGCACAGAAGGATAAGCTTAGTTGGAGAACAAGGAGTAGCTGGGGGAGGAGGTGAGATGTATTTTTGTTTTGCATTTGAAATTTGTCAGGAAACAAAGTTACAACCTTTGTTTGATATTTAAGACGGATCAGTGCGCTTAGAAAGAGGATGTGTAATTTCATGAGTAATGAGTGAAAGAAGGAGCTTAGGAATGCTTTGCCATGGCGGGTCGCTGAGGATACCAGCAAGCTTTCTGTGTTTTAGTGTTTTTTATATGGGTGACTTAATTATTTTATCTATTGGTTTTTAAACGGAATCTGTTCTGTGTTGAATCCCTCTGTGAAGCAAATTGATTTATATCCTCAATGAAAATTAAATATTTAAAAAGTAACGTTAAAATGCTCAATTATTTAAAAGACAACTAGTATATATTTTTATAAATGCACTTCTGTGTTTGAGTATGCCGCATTCACTTCAGCTATCGCTAGTGGTACTTTTTAAATCCATGCATGACAAGACTTTGATCCAAAACCTACACATTTCTACAAAGAAGACAACAATAATTGCAGAGATGCTGCTGGATATACTTTCTTTCTCACAGTACACAGATGTGCCTGCATAAATACACACACACACACATGCACGCACACACACGCACGCACACACACACAGTGTTATTAGTTTTACATTCTGTCATATGTCATAGACAGACAAGTTTGGGTTATTTTTCTATTCGCTTAGTCTTCCCACATTTCTTTGGAGTCCAGATATTTGTACACGAAGCATTGAATCTAAATTCTGAAAAGAACTGAATTATCCTATCTCCTGTCTCCTTTGCTTTACCCTGTATATTCAGAATTGTCAGAAGATTGTTTTCATTTGATACAGAACAAAGACTTTGTCTGTATCTTCTCTTTGGTTTCCGCTAATCAAAACTATAAATTACAGGCGAGTAACTGTCAAGTATTTTTTAAATCGGATGTTCTTGGTGCATTTTAGATATACATAAAGTCACATTCATTTTAGAGAATTTGCAGCTGCACGTGGTATAACTTGATTACTTTATCCGCTCTGCTACCTGCCCTTCAGCCCTTCCTCCATCCACATTTTCAAAAGCTGTGTTTCCATTTTTTCCTTCTTTTCTCATTTTTTTCTTTTTACTTTTTTCTGCTTTCCTTTCTGCTTCTCCCTTCCCATGTTTCCCTCCTCATTTGAACATTTTCTTTGGGATTTTATTAAATTGTAAAAGTAAATAAACTCAGTGTGTACATTTTACCTTATAGAAAATTATAAAAACAGAGATATTATCAACATATAATCAGAAATTATAAAAACTGTTATTATCAATGTATAATCAGAAAGCACTAAGTTAATTTTTAAAAGACAGGGAATGAAGGCATTTCATGGACAAACTGTGAAATCTCTTAGCAAAGATTTTAAATGGCATACTTGCAGCTTCCTAAGCAACCACCCAGCCACATAAATTATTTGGATCATAATCTTGACTTTTATAGCCAAGTAAACTCTGTGAACACTCACTGGCTCTTTCATGTCAGTGCCCTGGATTTATGATCTCTTTATTTCAGAATAAAGGAACTTTTTAATTTGCCCGTGAATTGCAGGATCTCTGGTTGTATGGTTAGAAATAAGCAAATTGAGGAAAAATGAAAAATCTTGGAAAATTCTTCATCAAGTATTTTTAAACAAATGTATGTCCCATTCATTTTTAATTTCAAGAACAAAATAAAGGTTGACATTGTGTTAGCTTTTCAATAAATTATTAAAATGTTTACAAATATAAACACGGCTTCACTCTGGGGTTGTTGCTCTTGTCATCTTTACGAGACAGGGTCTCGCTGTGTGGCTCAGGCTGGCTTCAAATCCACTGTGTAGCCCAGGCTTGCCTCAGACTTGCAGCGATTCTTCTGCCTCAGCCTCTGGAGTGCTGAGATTACAGACCTGCCCCCCCCACCCCGCCTGGGAAACATGACTTCATTAAGATATTATGATTATAATTTATTATGATTATAATTTGATTAATAGATGATAATTTCCATTGAAAATACTGCATTAAGTCATATACATTTAATAACCTCTTTCTTTATAGCAGTGGGATTTTATAAACAGGTAGGAAATAAGTAATTGTGAATTAGTCCTAAAATTATATATAGATATTTACAATTATGATATCAAAAATTATAACTTTTAATTTCTGGTAAACTAAAACATAAGGCAAAGTCAAACACCTTATACTTATCAAAGATTCATAAATGTATTTTAGAAATCACTTACTCAATATCAGCAATCCAATAGCACATTTATTCAACATTTATATAGTAATATATAAATGGATTTAAAATAGTCTGTTGCTAAACATAAATTTTTTTTTCCTTTTCTGATTTTGTGTCACTACTGATTCAGGGATATTTGTTTATGAGGATTTCACCTTCAAGGGCTGTCATTTTTGTTGCTTTAATTACCCTAAGCTTGGTCAGCAGGAGCACTTCCCCACTGAGCTTTCTGTCCTTCTGACAGCCTTCTCTGTTAGGTGTCTTTGAATTCTCGTTTACATGCACACAAAACTTGTAGGCTCATGTTGCGTTTTCTCTGCTCTAATCCTGGAATGTGTCCAAGACTCCTTGTTTATTTTAGCAAAGTCTATAGAAAAGCAGTGTGTCAGTGTTACAATTTTAGTAGTACTAATTATTAGTGAAGTGTTTGGATTTGGGGTCTAGAAAACCATTAAGTCCTTATTTGCATGTCTACAACAAACAGGGCAAAATTTCTCTTACATTCTTTAGTTTAATAATTTCACTTCTTTTTTCTTAACATGAACAGTCTTATCCATGGCTAAGAAAGGTCATTTATTTGTCTTGGCATGCAGTGTGAACATCACTCTTAGAAAATTACAATTCCATTTTTTAAATCAAACCAATTATTTTACTACCAATAAAGCTGTAGAAAGAAATTTATGACATCTTTGAAACTCTCTTTACCTTTAGAGACAATTTTAGGAAAAATTGTGCAGATTGGTGCTAAAAAGCTATGTGGTTTCTTTTCTGAGTGTTGATGGTTCTAATTTGATAGCTAAGGTTAACTCAAATCACTCCAGTAGCACCCTCCCATCCTTCACCCTCCCCTCGCCAACGTGCCTGATATCACCTTGACAGTGTCCATCATGATGAATCTTAATTATGTTTTTATCGTCCTATGACTCTGCTGAGTCTTATTCACAGAATGATGTAACCAGCCTGGCAAAACTGTGTGTCTGTATGTGTTTGAATCAAACAAATCTTTTAACTATATTTTGTAACTCATTTTTGTCATCCGAGTCGGATTTCTGACTATATTTTCCAAGATTCTTTTCTACACTTTCGTCTTCAGGGCTCCAGTGAATTTTCATTTGATAGCAATACCCTTATTTTGCTTTGTAAAATAAGGCTAATTATGTGATTGATCTTTAGCATTTGGAGATTTCATTTTGTTTTGCAAATTAATCCTCTTTCCTGAATAGTTAGAAATGATCTGAAGTTCAATGACAAAACTAAACGACTAGCTTGAAATTCCTGGGCCATCCAGTGCATTTCTTTATTGTGACAGGAGGTCTGAAGTGCCACAGCTGGTCTTTCACTCTGAGGGCATGCCCTGGCTCTCTCCAGGTAACTGCAATATTCAACTTTATTATGTTTCTGAATTTTTAGATTTTATTTATCAATTGGGCATATATGTGTCTTTCCAAAGCATTATAAATACTTTTCATTGGTTGTCTTCATTCTTTTTCTCATAGCTGAGACAAAATACCAGGCACCCAAAGTTAAGAGGGGGGAAGGTTTATGTAACTCATAGTTTGTAGAGATTTCAACCTGTAATCCGCTGGCTGCAAGGCAGGGTGGCACACGGCAGAAGGGTGACAGATCATAGCAGAGGAAGAGAGCAAAAGCAACAGGCAACAAAAGCAACACCCCTATTTCTATCCTGTATGTGGCGTCCAGTTTACTGGGATGAGGGCTGTGCCAATTCAATCAGTGGACTCATCCAGGAATCACCCGTCCTTCATCCCAGCACTACAAATCAATCACATGCTCTAGATTCACCCACCTCCAAAAAAAAAAAAAAAAAAAAAAAATCCCTCTATGACCACATGAGGCTTTAAGGGGACATCTAGACCCAGACTATAACACTTGTGTTTCTCATTTCTGATTGATATGCTACCAATAAATATGGGGGACCACAGCACATTCATGGAATATGTAGATAACTTTGTTCCATTTGGGGTTGTATTGTATTTGCTAGAAAATGAGTATAACCTGTGGAAAAGAGCATGCATGCCTACTAATGTATACTCCAAGTGAACTAAACTTCAACATCTCCTGTCTGATAGGCTTGGAAAAAAAGGTTTGGCTATTTAATACCAGGTATTGCTAGAGACTGCTCCAATCTGTTTTAATAAAGATCTATTTCTCCCTGTAGCCGAGATTGGGTTACAATCTTTGTCATTACGGTAGTCTACTACAATCACCCAAATTCATCTGTTCTCTTGAAGACTATACTGGCAAATGAATAAATGGAGATGATGGCCCCATCGATATGATCTTAGTATCGCTCTCAGCCACTCTACTTGAGATTCAAAATTGCTTCTGCTTTTGTAACTCTTGGTAGAGGACAGGATTGTTTCATAATAGTGCACTCAGGGTTTTTTTTTGCAGCTATAGCCTTTTCCAAGGTCAGAAAACAGCATAAACTTTCCAGCATCTGCTAAGCACACACCTCTTGTCAAGGCAGTCTGCTTCTGGGGAATGCCCGCAGAGTAGATGCATGGCCGCTGAACCTGTCGTGAGTTGAACTTGTGCCATGATTCCACTTTCCATCTAGCCTCTCGATGCTATGCTGCGAGTAGGAGAGCTGTGACATGGGTCTGGAACCAGCTATGTTTGACGTTAGATTCAGCTCAGATTCTCATGAAAGTATCCTCAGACACTCTCAGTATCCCCTGGGTGGCAATGCACTAGTGCTTAAACCTGTTACTTATGCTAACTTAGTTCACTTAAAGGAAGCCTTGAGGGAAACAGTAAGTGTTTATATTATAACGTTGCCTAGTTCTCACATGCATGGTGTTTGGGTAAAAGATTATTGTCCTATAGAAAGGGTGTCAGCCACTCTATATGCTCAGAGGATTAAACATAACAGATGATTCAAAGCAGAATCTACTTCCGTATAACTCTTCCCTTGTCCGGCGCCGCTCCCGACCCGCAGAAGGCAGCACGCAGACAATCGGGTTCTGTAACGTGTTCCTTTATTGGACACAGCACAAACCCCACAGGAGTCCACTCTGCGTGGCTCCTTCCAGGCTGCTGCTGCTTTTGCTTACTGTCACAGCGACTTATATAAGAGTGGTTAGCAAATCATACTACGCCACGTGGGCCTCCAGGATTGGTTTTAAGGCGGAGTAAGCAGGTACCTCTCTATATATGGTATACACAGAGTCAGCAACAAGAACCAGAAAACAGGATATAGGCGCCATCTTGGTAACACGGTGGGAGGGGCTGATTCCAAGGAGACTAACAGCAAGCCCTCACACCGGCTCCCAACA
>PVLD010005694.1:22039-109273 GCA_004027595.1 Dinomys branickii | reverse complement strand
TGGGACTTCCCCACGTCTCGCCCCGGCAGCCTGGTCCGCCCTACCACATCTCCCCCGGCATCTCAGAGAAATACGCCCAGTTTAAACTTCCCAGCCGAGGTTCCGGCATTCACGCTCACCAAGTCTGTCTCGAGCTGGTGGTGTTTATTAAGGAGGTTCGCTCCCTTGCTGCTCACCCGGTCGCCATCTTCCCCGGATCCCTCTCTCCTGCCCTTCTTTTGAGTAATCATTATGGCAACTCTGCTTCTGTGTGCTAGATTTTTTTAAAAAAATATTTCTTGTGTGTGTGAGATCAGGTAGGATTTGTTTTTCTGTGCCTGGCTTGTTTTTCTTAGCACCGTGTCCTCCAGGTTAATCCACATTGTTAAATATGGTAAGATATCCTGTGACAGCGTGAAGAGCTGCCTAGTCCAGCACTCAGTGTTCCTATGTCACGTTTCCTTTATCCATTGATTCATTGACAGATGCTAAGCTTTACCTCATATCTTGGCTACAGTATTGTGAATTGTGAGTAATGCTGTAATGAAAATGAAAATTTACTTTGAATTCCTTCGGATGTATTCCCAGAAATGGGATTTCCAGGTCACAGGGTGGTTCTTCTTCTTATGTGTTTTAATAACCTCTATGGTGTTTCCCACTGTGGGCACACACATTTACATTCTCATCAGCAGTACTCAGGGTGACCTTCTGCGCCACATCCTTGTCAGCACTTAATGTTGTTTGCCTTTTCGATAGTATCTATCCTAACACATGCGAATAGTCAGCTACCTTTTAAAAGTACCTACATGATTTTTTAAAATCTTGTATTTTTAATCTTTGGAGTTATTATTTCCAGAGCTCTTCATTCCCTTGTGTAATTCCATATTTGATCTGGTATTGTTTTTCTTCTGCTTAAAGAACTCCCTTTAACACTTCTTGCTATGTAAATCTTCTGATAATGAACTAGTTTGGTCATTTTATGCTTGAAATGCCTTTATTTCACCTGTATCTTATAAAGTTTTTTTTTTCCCTGGGCATAGAATTCTAGATCAGCTATTTTGTTTTTCCAACACAGTTTAACCTTGGGTTACAAGTAACTTGTTCTGCCAGTGTTCTGCAACACAAGCAAATGTTTCCAATAATTATTTTTGTCGTTTTCAGACACAGTTTCACTATGCTGTTCAGACTGACCTTGAACTCACTTTGTAGCCCAGGCTGGCCTCAAACTGACAGTGATCCTCCTGCTTCAGCCTCCTGAGTGCTGGGATTACAGGTGTGCACCACCCCATCTGGCAACTCTGATAAATTTTAACTTGCTAGATGAGTGATGTCTTGCAATATGAGTAGCACACGATGCCAAATGTTACATGATCACAACTGAGCCAATGATCCTCTCTCTTGCTGTGGGATTATGGGTAACTTTCTCCTAATGGCAGGAGATTACAGAAGAGATCTCACCTGCAGAGGAGGACAAAAAGGTAGAAGAATCCCTCACTTCAGATGAGACTAGCGGGATGTGTAAAATGGGAGAAACTGCAAAATTTTGAAGAAAATCACCACCCACATAAGGCTGCAGCAGTGTGTGGGATAAATCTGTTTAATAACAGTGCAATGTCACGTGTCCACAAAATCCTCAAAGGGAGGCAACTGCAACTGTCACTGGACAGGTTCCTTTTTAAAGCTGCACAAAAAACAAAAAGGTTCCATTGGGCCAATAGGTAGCAGTGATTCTGTTAGTGATAGTGAAATTTGTCCTACACTGTACCTCTCTCATCTCTTATCTCTCTAACACCAGCCACAAAGGTTTACAAAGGTAAGTGCAGTTTAGTTTACTTTTCTTTATATTTTATATTTTTAAGAAATGCAAATCTAATTAATACTTCACAAGTTAGAGCCACTATAGACCAGTAAGGTATAACCCTTGGTCAGCAATTTCAGTCTTACTATGCTCCCTTATTATTCTACTAATATTAAGAAGCTTCACGGAAAGTTGCCTGTGGACAGCAGCAAAGATTTGGGACTTGTTAACCAAAACTGTACCCATCTCCTTGGAGACAGCAAAGGAGAAACAGTTTGTCACACCATCAATTCTCCAAGCTGAAATTCTTGTTTAAACTGTGCCCCAAATATGTGCAGCATCTCTTTTCTTCATCTACTTAATTCCCCTCTTTAATAATAATTACTAGCATATGTTAATTGAACAGTATTATGGGTTTCTCTGTGACACATTCATACATGCATATACCATGTGTTGTGGGTTGGAGTTTTGCAAAGGGAACAGTACAATACAGGACACATATTTTATAAGGTTATTTTATAATAGTCATCCAAAGAATCATTTACAAAGAAAGTGTAAGAAATCTGTACACACACCAAAGACCAAAGAATCCAGCTGAGGGTCTGGATCCCATGGTAATGTCCTGCATGAGTTCAGCTGAAGACCTAGAGCCCATAACAATGCCTCCCAGGCATCCACCTGGAGGCCTAGAGCCCATGATAATGTCTCATGCAGGCCTGTTTCACAGATCTGCTCTGGAAAGACTCAAAGGTCGGTGGTGGAATCTAGGAAGTCTGTGCCAGCAGGATGAAGGATCTGTGCCAGCAGGTGGAGGGGTCTGCCCTGGAGCCAGGAAATGATGCTTAGAAGAACCAGAGCTCCCCTGAAAAGTACCACAGCCATCCTCAGCAACAGTGAGGTCCTGAGCTCCCCTGATGAGGAGAACAGCTGAGTTCCCATCAGGAAAGCCAACGAGACAAGCTTCTCTAGGATTCTGAGCAGTGCACCATTTTCCCTCCAGAGCCAGGAAGTGATGCTCAGAGTGAGGACCAGAGCTTCCCCAGAGTGAGCCAAAGCCATTCTCAGCAACTGTAAGGTCCTGAGCTCCTTCAGTGATGGAGCAGCCAAGTTCCTCAGGAAAACCAACAGCTCCCAACAGCTTCTCAACAGCTTCTCCTCCCCTCCAATTCTGCCTCTTATGCTGCCAGCAACAACCCTCGGGTGGGCCTCCCACACCCAGCACCACGCTGGTTCAATTCAGCTGGGAGTTATAAGCTGACCACTGATTGTCAATCCACCACACCATGCCTTAAAATCCACCCTCCTCCCTGTTGTCGTCTCTTACCCACTTCCCCCCTTCCTCTGGTCCCTCTTTCTTTCCCAAATAGTCCCCTTTCTACTTCATGACATCTTTTTCTCATACAAGAGAAAAATACCGAATGTTTGTCTTTCTGAGTCTTTTTTTTTCCTAATGGTGCTGTGGATCACACCCAAGAGCAACCCCCCACTAAGTGACCCCCTTCTTGATGGCTGACCATAGGTAAGGCGATTTCTTAACCTCTCTGAACCTCACTTTCTTCACATAGAAAATGACAGACAGTGCAATTTACCTGAGAGATTGGTCCTGAGGATCGATGAGGTTATGCATCAAATGGCCAGCCCATAGTATGGATTTCCTGGATATAGAATTCTGGATGAACGGTTGGGTTTTGATAAGCACAGTTGGAACACGTATTCTGTGGGGTCCTCTTGCTAGGTACTGGGAAGGAATGAGCTGGGTAAAAGGCCCAGGTGAACCATTAGGTTACACCAAAGCATTGTAGGAATCTGTCTACAGAAGCCTGAATAAAGTTACCAAAGGACAGGTCTCCCCCGTGAGTTCTCCATCACTGCAGAGGCAGAGCAGAGAACATGGGTACCATTTGCTGTCTGGTGTCTGGGCCGCGTGAGAGTGCTATCTCTGAGTTGACTCCACTCCCGGCTGGGGAAAGTAGCAGAGCCTGGACAACAGGAACATCATATCCCGGGATCTTCTACAGGACCAGAGAAGGGTCTGTGGCCCCTAGAAGACATCTTATCTCTTTGTAATACAGAGATGAGGTCACTGTGAAGGGAAGAGAACCGAGGGTGTTCGCAGACTCAGCTCTGGTAACAGGTCTGGAACTCCTGGATGCACCCATATCTGAAACCAAACTCTCCTTTGGACTTTGAAGTGACATAAACCAATAAAATTTCCCTTTATTTTTAATCTGAATAAGCTTGGGGTTTGGGATTTCTTTTTTCTCTTCTATTCCTTGTGGCCAGAGGACAGGACGAAGCTCAGTAAATGGTGGGGTAGAGGGAGAAGGGAGGAGCCAGAGAGCCTTCAAATGACCTTCAAATGACCTTCAGTTGACCTTCAAATGTCCTTCCAGTGAGCGAGAGGCTCTGACTTGGGCATTGAAGGGGCTGAATTGGTGTTTGTGTGAGGGACAGCAGTGGTGGGGCAGGCAGCGTGGTGCCCTGCATTCCTTGGACTCCAGTTTCCATACCAGGAGCACTTCCTGGTGCCTGTAAATGGCCCTGTGTGTGAGTGCCTGCAGGGGCTTCGAAATAGCCTGGACCCGGAACAGACCGGAAACCTGCTCCTCCCTTCCCCTCGCGGCCTCTCCTCTCGCTGCTGGGGGTGGCGCTGGGCAGCTGTGGAACCTCTTTGGAGGATGCAGAAAACATTTCAAACTCTGTTTTGAGTTTGGCGAGGCACTTGCTAGGTCACTTCACACCCAGTCTGGGGCTCAGAAAGTGACGCCCCACAGGGAAGCTCTCAGGGGCAGCTTCTAAGCGAAGCTTCTCCTTGTCCTGTCCTCCTGTTTCCCATTCCTTTCTTCCCCAAAACAGGCCAGAGAAACTAGAATTCCTCTTCCCCAAGGTGGGTCATAGAAATCAGAAACCTTTTTCACCAAAGCCACTTAAAGATCTTTCTCTGACTTCTTCACCTTTTTCTGAAAGAGCTGGCTATGAGCTGGTATGGTGGCATGCAACTATCCTCACTACTCGGGGAGGCTGAGGCAGGAGGACTGCAAGTTTTAATCCAACTTTGTGATTTAGTGAGACCATGTCTCAAAAAAAAAAAAAAAAAAAGAGAGCCAGGGATGTGACTTAATGTGGAAACCCTGGATTTCATCCCTAAAAAAAAAGAGTTGTCCAGTGATGTTTCTACACAGCTTTCGCTGCTTCACTGAATCCGAGGCTAGACGCGGGTGGTTCCCCCAAGCCTTTGGGTCTTCACCTAAAGGCTCCTGTGTTATGTAAAACTATGACTGTCTGACCAATGACCCAGAGAGGGCTCACCTTCCACGATCCTGTGACCGTGGCCGGGTCTGTGCTGTTTCATGGTGCCACACTTCTGACACCAAATGTCTCCACCCCTCCAGCCTCCGAGAGGGTCCAGCGACTGTTCAATTCCAGTACCTGCTGCTTAAGGTAATGCGGTCTCACAGGCTATGGTTCAGTCCCCTGAGAGGGTCCCCACTTCAGACACCAACCCCAGGCCCCCCATGCTTATGAACCAAATATAAACTGGATGTTCCCACCACCCGCTCCTTGACTTCTACCACCTTCTAGAACAGCTCAGAACTCAGGAAGGCACTTTGCTTGTTATTGCTGGCTTAGAACAAAGGACACAACTCAGGGTCAGTGTAAGGGAAGAACACGGAGCAGCAAGGGGGAGAGTGGTGTTCGGCCTCCACGCCCGCCCACACCCGGCCCTCCCGGAACATCCACTCAGTGACCACCCAGATCTCCAGATCTGTCACTTCGGGGCCCTGGGGACGTCCTCTGAGTCAAGCATGACTGATCCAATGGTCGGTGAGTGAGTGATCTCCAGCCCAGGGCCTGGGCTGCGGCAAAGTTCAAGCCCCGCCTGAGTCCTGCCAGCAGCCATTGTCTACCCTGCAGCTGCCTGGGGACCCAGCCATGGTCATTGCCTATGAAAAGACCGAGTGTGTGTGTGTGTGTGTTTATGACATTGTAATGCTCAGGACCAGGCAGCATGCTGCTGGCTGCAGGTCAGAGGCCACTCTTGGGTCCTTGACACACCGGCCTCTCCATGGGCTGCTCGAGACAACACAGCTGGGCCCCACAACAAAACCAGTGAGGGGCCACTAGCAAGAAAGAAGCTGCCACCTTCTGTAACGTGACCCAAAGGTGATGTCCCGTGACCTGGCATGAGTCACAGGGCCTGTTCCACCCAGGGTACTGGCATGGCAGGGGCACCATGGCAGGAGGTGGGGACAGAGAGACTCTTGAGACCCACCCACCCCAGAAGTGCACCATCACATCACCAGCATGGCGGCTGGTGACAGACTGCTGGTGCCATGGTGTTAACGGCAGCAGAGGTGGTGGGAGGGGTCCAGGAACACAATCACTGCTGCCATGTACAGAGCACCTGCTACGTACCCGGCGAGGCCTTGAGGGTTTGCCAAGACTTGCTCATTGAATCTTCACAAGTATTTGAGAAAGGCTCATGAATAGAAGAGGCCCTGTATGGCTCAGAGAGGTAAAGTGACTTGCCCAAGGTCACACAGCAGCAGTGGAGCCATGGCCTGGCTCAGGCTGCCTCCCATCAAAGTCCTGGCTCCAAAGCCTGAGCCCGGTGTCAGGTGGTGGAAAAAGATTCAAATCAATGGCTGCGGGATGGGACGTTTGTCTAAAAATAAAAATCAAGGTCAGTCCCTGTCGTATGGGAAGAAGATGAAAGAGCTGGGTGCGTTTGATGAGAGAGGAAAAGGAACCAGAGGTCGCAGTCACTGAGCTCAGTGGTTGGCAGAGGAGAGGAAGGGATGCTTTTCTAGGTGGCTCGAAGGCAGCGGGGAGAGGCTCATCTGGGAGCCGGGTGACCCACGCGGACTGTGTGGGGCCAGTGTCTGTCCCTGGCATGGAGGAGAGGACGAGTTGCTCTCCACAGCTGAGCAAATATTTCCCCTTCCCCTTGCCGGCTGGAGTCTACATCTCCTCCAGCCAGCGCGGCCAGCAGCGGCCCAGAGCCAGGGGTGGAGGTCAGCTTGGGCCCCCTGGCCAGAGGACACCAGAGTGAGGACTGCTGAGACCGGGTCAGAGGACACTGCCAACGTCCCCCTCCCTGGGCACCCTTGCCTGGTGATGGTCCCCCTCCAGCCCATTCTCTGTGTGGCAGCTGAGATGTCTTTCTGCAGTTTAAAGCTAACCAGGTCATCCCCCTGCTCAAACACCCGCCGTGGCTCCCTACTGAACTCAGGATAAATTTAACTCACCTGGAAGGTTCTAGATGCTGTGGAATGGCTCCCTCCCAAGTCTTATGCTAGCATTAGGGCTTCTGAAACGCTACCAGCCAGCTCACTCTGTCCAAACTACCCCTCCACTAGGCACACTCCTATTCATCCTTCAAAACCCAATCAAACCCCACCTCCTTTGAGAAGACTTCCTGGTTACTTTAGTTAGAGTGGCTCCTTCCTCTGAGGCACACTGAATCCAGGGCTAATGAGGCTCACATGTATGCATCACTCACTAGCCAGGCTCTGGGCTCCATGCTTCCCATCCACGGTGCTCCTGCTGGCTTCTAATCATCCCTGTTTCTCAGATGGTGAGACAGGAACAGAGAGGTCAAGGACTTTGCTCTGGGACACACAGCCAGTGGGTGGCAAGCAGCAGGACAGGAACTGCCTTTGTCTGATTCCAGAATCAGTGCTTTTCATTGTCCGCTTGTTTATCTGCATAAAGCAATTCCTGCCTACGGTACAAACACATAATAACAAAGAGGAAGGGAAGAAAATAAATGATCTCTACCTCACACCTTGCCTCAAAATATCCCCTGGGAATCCTCTTTGAAGTGATGAGAGCACTGGCATTTGGTGGCCAAAGGTCAGACCCCTACGAGTCACGAACCCCGGGGCTCACATCCCGTCCTACCACTTACCAGCCAGGTAATAGCTCTGTGCCTCAGTTTCCCCATCTGTAAAGTGGGGGTGACGGCAACAGCCCCTCTCCGCAGGAAGGCTATAAGTACTCGGAGCCCAGGGCAGCCCAGTGTGAGCTCTAGCACTGGCCACTCTTCCCCCTCTCTGCTGGATTTCTTCCTCAGGGACTGCACAGCCTCCCTGACTTCATGGAATCCTGTCTCTCGTCCTTTGTATCTTGCTGAGTTTCCCGAAAGTCATGACTTTGGGAGATTTTCAGAGACTGCGCTGATTTCCTTCTCTTTGGGATCTGTTGCTGGAGGACCACTGGGTTCTTTGGAGGTGACGCGTTGCCGTGTCTCATGCCACTTGGAGCCCCTGCCTTGGTGTCTGAGTGTCTGGAGGGCCGGTCGCCTCCGCCAACTTGACAGGGTGGCTGTGGCAGTGCTCAAGGTCTGTCCTGCAGGGAGAGCACAGCCCTGCTGTGCAGAGAGCCCGGCATCAGCAGGGCATGGCCACCTTCACGTCCACCCTGGCCTTGGGACCTGCTGTCCTGGCATGGCCCAGGATGGGGCATCCTGGACTTCATGCGAATCCAGAGCAGAGTCTTTGAGCTGGAAAGCTGTCCCTGGGGGAGGCCTATGCTGGCAAGAGACGAGAGCCCGGCATGTTCAGTGACTCTGCCCCCACTACGCACCCTGGGGCACAGATCATCCACTATTTTTTGTGCAATGCAAAGGCCCCTTTTTGCCTATGCAATGTTCCGCTGTGTCTATGAAGTAGGTAGTGACAGTGGCTGGGATATATGACACCATGTCCATCCATTTCTAAACATTTTAGGGCACATATCCCTTCCATCCTCATAGCAGCATCCTAGGGTGGCATTATACCCATTTCATAGATGGGGAAACTGAGGCACAGAGAGATATGTGACTTATCCAAGGTCACACTTCACAAGTGCAGGAGATTGGATTCAAACTAAACAGTGTTGCTCTAGGCCCAGGTTTCTTTTTTTAATCTTATTTTATTCACTCACTTATTCACTCATTTGTGGCACCAGGGATTGAACACAGGGTCTTTCCACTAAGTGACATCCCCAGGCCTTTTTTATTTTTTATTTTAAGACAGGGTCTCACTAAGTTGCCTAGGCTGGGCTCAAACTGGAGATCTACCTGCCTCAGCCTCAGGCCCAACTTTTTCAAATGATGCACTAAATAAAACCAGTCTGACTAAAATAGGCACAGTACAGAGAGGGTGCTCAACACCCCACAACCTCTCTCAGATCCTGACACCCACTGAGGCAAACAAAGATAATTTGAAAATTGCTAGTGGGCAATTTGGTGGCATCTTAAAACCATAAAGCCAGTTAGACCCTGCTAGGTCCCATACAAACCCCTGTGACCCAGGTCAGTCTTGGGGCTCCCAGATCTCAGGCAAAAGTCTAACTGTGGGTACCAGGCAGAAGGGGCATGACCAGGGGGAAAACCCAAACTTGAGGGACAGAGAAACTTGAGATTCAGTCCTCCCATGGCCTAGAATGGGCCAGGGCTTTCTCGTGACCAGCAACCACATTCACCCTGGCTAGTGGAAACAGAGAGAGTGTTCTAGGAGGAAACGATGAAGTGGGGTCAGGAGAGGCAGGTCCCAAGCAGGCTCCGGAAGGCCTGGAATCGGGGGAGCAGGGACTGCTTGCCCTGCACCTCTGTCCCTCCCCAGCCCAGTGCCTGGCACACAGTGGAGCCCCTGGGACAGCCACCACTTGAATAAACAGACGAGGAACTGGCAGCAGGAAGAGGCGGATCAGGGAACCCAGCTGGGTTGCCTTTGACCTTAGGCCCCACCGAGATTCAAAACCCCAGCAGAGCACAGTCAACCATGGAATCATGCTACACGTTAAGTTGCAGGGCAAGGGAAGGGGGCGCTTCTCCATCACGAAGGGAGCCCCCCGAACCACCTCCCCCAACCACCATCACCATTCTGAAGACACATGAAGGCCAAGGACCCAACAGCTTGGACCCTGGCAGCCACCCCAGCCAGCGTCTGCCAGAACCACCTAATAATGTTGGTGGCAACAGCCAGCCTGGCATGGGCATGGTGTCGATGGGGCATAAATGCACCCTGAGACTTGCCGAGCCCCAGGAAACGCACTGAAACTACACAGTAGCAGCACCACGACTCCCATTTTAGAAATGAAGCAACTGAGGTCTGGAGGAAAAAAATAACAATTTTGTGCAGCCCCCATGGCCAGTGGGGGACATGGAGACCACCATGCTCCTAACCTGGGACCTTCTGCTCTCTGCTTTGCCATGGTGCCCTGTGCCCTGCAGGAGGTGACTTGGGCTCTCAGACCCTTGGTTTTCACATCTGCGGTGCAAGATCAAGGAGCAGCCTGGCATGTAGGGGTCCAATGGCCCGTGGAGCCTGTGGGCTGTGTCCCTGCCCCTGACCTAATGCCTGAGAACCAACATGTTTCTGCAGCCGGAACCCAGGATTCTCCTCCTGGCTTACACAAGTTGCTCTCCATCCTGTGCCTCAGTTTCCTCATCTGCCGGGGGGCGGGGACCAATGGCCATCTCCAAGGGCGTTGTAGTGCTGATGTTGGTGTGGAGCAGTGGAGCCGCAGGCTCCCTCCACAAGGCTTTCACACGGCCTTCTCAGTGTCCTCAGGAGCGGCCAGATGAAGGCTGTAAATCTGCCCTCCTCCGAGGCCTCCCTCCTTCCACACCCTCTGTCCTGACGGCTCACACTTTCTCTGCTTTCAGGGAGATGTTTTCCAAGCACCGCGTGTGAGGCCCAGGCTACAGCCGTGTGCAGAAGCTTGCACCCAGTGGTGTCCCAGCGGACACCGAGCAGGAAGCGACATGCAGGATAGAGGTGCCAGGGAGAAGCCGTGCACTGCCTCTGTAATGGGTAGAGCGAGGTGGAGGCCGAGGCCAAGGCCAGGCCTAGGGGAGCCCAGTGGGTCTCCAAGAGGACTTCACAGGGACTATTCCTAGCCCAGGACCTGCACGAAATGCGGCAGGCAGGGAAAGGCTCTGGCTGTGATCTTGTCTATCTGTGGCACCATACGGGCTGAGTTGTTAATGCTTCCCTTCCTTCTGCCCCTTCACTTAGCCTAATACCCTGGAGCCTGAATAAGAATCCAGCCCCTCAGACTGCGGTCTGTGTACTGCATGCAGTAAAAGGGGCACTGGATCTGTAGTGAAGGACGTAACTGTGGGATTTGGCTGGATGCTGAATACTGTGAATGGTTGTTTAGGTCGTGCACTGAACAAGAGCACTTGGGGTGAATAGGACTACAATCCATCCTGTGCTCTGTTTACTGAGCCCTGATTGCCCAGAGGGACACATTTTTCTGATACACTCAAGGGTACCCTGTGAGCTAACAGTGGTCCTGACCTAGAATGACCCACTCCCTTTCTCCTACAGAGATGGTGAGGGCATGGTACTATAGGCTGTGCTAAAGCGCCTAACACTATTTGGAATGAATCACCACTTTATACAAAGCTTTCTTTCACAAAGGGGTGTAAGGGAGGTTTGTGAAATTACCCATGAGTGGATAGGAAATGTGAACACACATAATATTATACCTTGCACACAAGAGTGGCAGAGATAAGGCCTGTGCATCAGACCTCCCTTCCTGTGCCCGAAGCAGACATTACTAATCAATGGGATCCAGATGCACCTTGGATCAGGAAGCCTTATACTCTTCTGTGTCCCAATTTTAGCCTTGAGCTGTCTGGTGTGCAAACACTCAGGCAGGTGCACACACACACACACACACACACACACACACACACACACCTGTAAATACAACGTTATACCAATTTAACAGACCTACTGGCTTCTGTGTGAGTTGTTCCTGTGGTTCCTCATCAGGCCACAGGTTGAAAACACTCTCAGCCACAGCCTAGATTAAGCGCTTGGGCAGGTTTCACTTGGTGATCTGACAGGGCCAGCCCAGGGCAGAAGACCTAGGCAGAACCCAGGGAGAGCCTAGGCAACCCCATCCCCTCCTGTACCAGCTCACAGGAAGGATGCAGGCAGGAGCAGGAGCCACCCTCCCCCAACACTGGCATGGGGAGTAGATCCCCAGGTGGACCCCACACCCTCTTCCTTATGGGAAGGGACACCAGGCTCCTAGGAGGGCAGGCAGTGGGCTCCAGGTCCCCAAGCTTGGAGCACTTCCACTCCCGCCACCTTCCCTAGACATTGCTGACCACTTCCTTGTCCACTTTGACCCACCAGCAGGGGGAGGAGCTGCCACCTCCGAATCCTGGACCCAGCCTACCAAGCAGCTTCTCACTGAGATTTCCCCTTAGGGAGAACAGCTTTGGCCTGGGTTGCCCCCCAAAGACCCTCTCACCTCTCAAATATTGCTGGGAACACAGATCCAGGTATTGTCCTGAAACTTAGCTGGGAGGCGGCATTGAACGGAGAGTTCAAGGACAGGCTCTTCCTTCCCCATAGCTTAGCAAGACAAAGCATGTGCTTTGGAGTCAGGCCAACCCTGCTACCTGCAAGCTGGGTCCCCAGGCATTTATTTCCCCTCCTCTGAGTGATAGTCAGTTAATAACCTAACTCTCTGGCCAGTTGGGAGGACCCATGGGGATCAAGGCCTTTGATTATTTACACTATGATTCACGCTATTATCATGCCCCATGAGAGCTCCCTTCTGGGGAACGGGCAGAGCTTTGGTCTTGAGTCAGACAAATCTGAGTGTGAATACAGGCTCTGATACTACAGGCAGGTACCTTCCGAGCCTCAGTTTCCCTCTGCTAAGTGAGAGGAGGGACAAAGGGCAGCAGCCTGGAAGGGGGGCCCCCGCAGAAGCTGAGCAGCACAGGGGAGCCCAGGTTTCTGCTAGGAGGAGGCAGGACCTGAGAGAGGGAGCCTGGTCCTCAGCTCGCCAGCTGCTTCCCTCCTGGGCCTGGGCTCCGGGAATGTGTAGGAGGGAGGTGGGGGGGTGGCTGGAGCTGGGAGGGGCAGCCTGGCGGCCAGCGGGCAGCATGCAGTGACCCACGAGGGAGCGCTTGGCTCCGAGCTCATCACTCAATAAGCTGTCTCCCCAGCCAGGGACCCCGGTTGCCTGTCCTCCCCACTTCCTGTGTGTTGGGTCAATATTGTGATTCCACTGCACTGCCCGCCTGGGACGGCCTGGCCCTGTATGCTGCCCAGGGTCATGGGGCCTGGGGGAGACAGGGGTATGGAGAGGTCACCCGCTGCCTGGAAGATGACTCAGGGCCTGTGGGCTGCAGGCGGTGCGGCTGAGAGCCAGGGACCTGGGGCAGCTCATCTCCACCATCCCTCCTGGTCTGCAGAGATGTGGGACACCAGCTGCAGGGAAGTGTCAGAACCAGCATGGCACCTAGACAAGACCTGTGGGCTCCTTCCATCCAGAGAGGCCAGCTGAGGCCCAGAGAGGGCAGAGACTGCCCAAGGTCACACAGTGAGTGCATGGCTGACTAGGACCTAAATCCCACCTGCTGAGCCTGAATCTGGACCACCCCCACCAACACCTGCTTTCGGTGCATGCAGAACCGGCTCCCTGCAGCTTCCCCTGCAAACAGAGAGGACCAGGCTGACCCAACCAAGAGACACTGTGTGAGAGGCTTCTTCTGGGACGAGAGACCGGAAGTTATGGAGACAGTGAGGGACAGGCCCAGCCTTGAGTGTTGGGGACTGGCATTTCTAGGGAGTTCCTGCAGCAGACTTCATTTCCTCCTTGGAGCTTCACTCTCCTGCAGACCAAGCTATGCACTGTGGTTGGGAGCTGGGCGGGGGTGGGCCACAGCTGTCTCCTTCGCTGTCCAGAAGCCCAGTCCAGTTAACACTACTGAGTGAGGGGGAAAGAGGAATGAACAAGCAAAGGGGCATGTCCTGTCCTTCCACACCACCATGGATGCCAGGGGACAGAAACTCCGGCAACTTCCTGTTCTTCGCCTGGCCTCCTCCTACTCTTCCTTCAGGTCTCCACTTAGACCACTCAGTGCTCACCTCCTCCTGGAAGCTCCCAGACCACTCGGCCAAGGTTATATCATGGCCCTGCTCTGAGTGCCTTATAGTCCATCACCCACCGGTGCTGTTATCCCAGGGGAATGCAATGGCTTGTTGGATGTTCTGCCCTTCTAGACTCAACTAGGACTTGAGTCCCCCTCTTTAAGGCCATGGCCACTAGCAGGAGGTAGAGACCATGGCCTGAACTCAGAGCCTGGTGCAGAGTGATGCTGGATGCATGGATGGAATACAGACTGAATGGACACATGAATAGATGGGTGGACAGATGGAGGAACTGGTGCACTGGATGGATGGATGGATGGATGGATGGACGGATGGATGGATGGATGGGTTGTGGGCTGATGAATGGATGATGGATTCCTCATGGATCCAACCCATTCTAAGGATTCAGGAATTGTCATCAGATGGCAATGGTCGTAGTGGTAGCTGAGGTGAGTATCTCTTGGTCTTTTCTGTCCAGAATCCTTCACATCCCAACCTTTGTCCAATATCAGCCACTCATCTCCTTTGGGAAATTATCCTTTCCTCTCCAGCATGATTCTGTCCACCACAGAACCTCAGTACCTACACACATGACCCGGACTTGGCCAATCACGTTCCTCCACTTCCCTAACTATAGTGATATTTCCAAGGGCTGCACAGGACCAGGCAAGGTCAGTTAGTCCTTCCCTAAGACTGACATGAATCCCAGGAAAAAGCAGTTCCCTTGTTTTAGATGGGGGTTCCCAAGCTGGACTGACGGTGGCCAAGTCCTCCACTCTACCGAAGGGACAGAACAAGGCCACCTCAAAGGTAAGCAGGGACAAGCAGAGGTGAGTGACAGAGAGGGAGAATTCCGGTGGGTCTGAGCTCAGATTCCAGTCTCTCACCCTCCACTACGCTCCCCTACTTGGGGTCACTTTTCAGACCACTAATTCTCTTCTGCTCAAGCTGATAGGATGTGGACCTCTCTTGCCTGTAATGGAAAGGATCCTGAATAACAGCAAAGCAAGGAAGACAAGATAAGGGGACCAAGGGGGAACCCATGTACACACACTGGTATTGAGCACGGATGGGCTGGGAGACTCAGGGAGGTGATGGAATCTCCTGGTAAGAGAGATGCATGGGTGGATGGATGCATGGACGCACAGATGGCGGACTCTCCCATCCAGAGGGCCTCCTAACCGAAGACTAGCTCCACTGTGGGAAAAGCCAAAGTACCAAGGCAGTGCAGCAGAAAGAACCTAAGGTGGACCTAATGCACTTTTGCTACCAATGACAGAAACCCATCTCAAATTGGCCTACCAAGCAGGAAGGAGAGCCCATTGGCTTACATATCTAATTTGGCCACGGGTTATTAGTTTCAGGCACAGCTAGGCCCAGGTACTCACCGGTTGTTGTCATGAGGCCATGCATCCAATCCACTCGTGTGCACTCTTTGGGGAGTGTTCAGTTGTCAAACAGAGAACTCCACTGCTGCACCAGAATCCCAGAACGTAATTCAGTTGACCTTGTTTAGGTCACATGGCTACCCCAAAACCAACTGTAAAACCAGTGTTGTCACTGGCCAGGCTGGGGCCAAAGGGCCACTGGTGAGGTTAGCTCCACTCAAGCCAACTGCTTCCTAGCAGGGCAGGGGGAGCGTGTGCTGGGCAGGGAGCTTAGAAGATGTCTGCAGGTCCTGGGAAGGGGTCTTTGGCTAGAGATGGCCCACAAAGGAATGAAGGCCCAGGGATAGCAGAAGAGCTGTCTGGGGGAAAATAACACTCCCCTTGGCTGGATGGACTTTGGGGGAGGACAGAAGCCCCCTCCCCCACCCTGAAGGCGAGAGGATGGATGGAAGCCTCTCAGTTCTTCCCAGCCCTGGAAGACTCTGGTTTGCAGCTGTGACGCCAATTGTCTGCAGCCAGACACATTCCTGGACTCAGCTAAAAAGGCGGAGATGAGACTCAGGACCCGGGTGCACCTCTGATTCCCATGTCTGTCCGCAGCCTCCAAACTTGCGCTTGCAAACACGCAGCCTGGAGCAAGAGCCAGCAGCTTCCTGGTGTCGGAAGGTGGCAACACCAGGGATAGGACCCTGGGGAGGGAGGAGGGTCTCCAGGCCCTCTTGGCAAGAGGCTGCAGTTGTGGGGCTCAGAAAATCCCACCCTCGGCTTGGGGGAATAGAGGGGCATGCCCTGCTGACACTTCAAAGACAACAGGGTCCCTCATGCTTCACAGTGACCACCCTGCCTCACCCAAGGGCCCCCAGACTGCTCCTCTCTGTGAAGGACCCCCCCAACTCCCTGCTTTGGCTCCTCTTCTGGTACAGAAAGTCAAGGACAGGCCCCTTCAAGGGAGAGGCAGCCGACTTCATGGCCAAAGCATTTGTGTACCGGAGGGAGAATCCGACTTCCCACCCACTCAGCAGGCACCACCTGGGCTGAAGCCAACTTCCTCCCCACCCCCCAGGACTGCCCCCTCCCCAGGATCACCTACCTGGCCATGCTGAGCTTTGAGATGAGCTGAGATCACGTGCTTGGGGCCTCCCCCAGCTGCCCACGAGGGACACGTCCTTCTGCCCTCCCATCCAGCCTCCTCTGTGGTCCGAGTCCACCTGCCTCTCACCACACCCACAGCTGCCGCCCTCGCTATCCCACACGACCATTCGGTCACCTCACTGGTACCTGGAAATGCCCTGCACCCCTGGCCTCCTTTCCAACACGTGGCCAGAGCAAGGACACAAACTAGCACGTGGCTGTTTTGTCTCCACGATCCTCCTGGCCATTTCCTGCTGCTCTTAGCAACGCACCCTGACTCTTGACCAAGGAGAAAAGATAATCTGATATTTTTAAACTGGAGTCAAATATACCTGACATGTGCTTTGCTATATTTTTAAGTTCACTATTGAGTACTTAAGTAGTATTTAAGCACTTACACTGCACTCACATGCTTGTGCAAACAATCTCCAGGTCTCTTTCCTCTCCCCGGACTGAAAGTCAGTACCCATGAGACAGCCCCTCACTGCTACCTCTCCTGGCCTCTGGGAGTCTGGCTGCTGTAAATGGAATCAGTCCCTAGTTGTCTTTTTCTGACTGGCTCATTTCCCCTAACATAATGTCCTTAAGAACATGGATCCGAATTTCCTCTTTTTTTTTTTTTTTTTTTTTAAGGCAGGGAACGGGCCAACCACATTTTTCTAGTCCATCCATCCACCTTCTGCCTTTCGGCTGTCACGCCTAGTGCTGCGCGCTATTGTACTGCCGTGTACACGGGGGTATAGCTCTCTGCTCACGGTCCAGGCCATGTGATCCTATTGCCAGCAATGCTGTGTCTAATCACTGACTCACCGTGCAGTGGCCCCATAGCAACAGCACCATCTCACTGTTTCCATCGGAAGCGCACAGGGTACTGGTCTCTCCACATGCACTGAGGTGTGGGATGTAGCCGTGCGGATTGGGCCACGGCAGGAGCTGAGGTTTCTTCGTGAGGGAATCTTGGGACTGTGTGAGACTCCTGTGTCTCATAGCATGTTTGCCATCACCCAGCACCAAATGCCAAGAGCAGAACCCCGGTCCTCCTGACAGTTGGGGATGTCTGCCGGGGGCAAGTGGCACTCCTGGCGGGGCACCACCGACCCTTACCTCCACTGCCTCCGGTCCTGCAGGGCCTTCCCTCGCTCACCATCTCAGCCGAGCCAGCTTCCTTCTATCACTCGGTCATGCTAACTCCTTGGAAGCCGACCAGGTGGAGTGGTGTTCCGGGTGGGCTCATCCTCCATCCACCTTTCTTGCTCTCTCCTTCCCTCCCTTTTTGGTCTCAACCCTGAAGGACTAGAGTTGACTCAGGGCACAGGGATTGTAGGATCACTGTTTGCTCTGTGGGCCTTCCCCTGAGAAAGCCCACCTGTGGCCAACCCCGCCCTGCTCTAGCTCCATTGCTCTTTAAAAGACGGTGGCCTCCTGTGTGGCCAGAGCTGTTGGCCGGCTCTGATCTTGGCTCTTGGGCCTCCAAGCTAACTTGGACTGAGGCTGACCCGGGGTTCAAATCCCAGTGCAGCCCCTGTGAGTCAGAAACAAGTTACCAGCTCCTGATTTGGGGCTTTCCTCATCTGCAGGGCAGGGCCACCTTCCCAGGGGTGTTGTGAGATGGTGTGAATAATCATGCATGCAAAGGCCAAAGCGCCTCTTGGCACACAACCTTGGGCCTGAGTAGTCACCGTCGCATCCAGCACTCGAAGTCCAGCACAGGCAGGGCTTTCTCCTTGGCCTCCTGCCCTGCTCAGGCTCCCTGGGGAGCCCCTCTGCTGCCCAGAGAATTGGACCTAACTCCACAGTTGTTGCACACAGCTCAACAGAATGGCATCAATAGAATGGCACCAGTGCTACAACACCCGTCGCTAACATGCCCCACGTACCTCACACCACAAAAGCCCCACTCTGAGCCCTCCACAGATAGTAACAGGTACTGTCCCTCAGCCACCCAGGAGGCAGGCACTGCTTACCCTCATCTAACTGACTACTGTGATGCCACAGCTCTCCAGGGCTCAAGCAGGTGGCCCCACAGATACCATGGCCCTTTGGAGACAAAGTGGCAAAGTACTGTGGGACTGAAGCAGAATTAATCTTCTCATCCTCCAGGGACTCTGCATGCTTCCCTGCTTACACTGTCCTGCCACTGGACACCCAGCAAATCTTAATGAGCTTCTACTATACATACCAGGCATTGGGAGAAACAAGGATAATCCACAGCAGATATAGTTCCTGACTTCTGAGTCCTGGTATGCCTGGGAGAACTCCTGTACATCCCTTAAAACCCTACTTGAATGCCCTCTCTTTCTTGTGAAGCCCTCTGAATCCTCCAAGCTGTGAAGTGCTTCTTCTCCAGCGCTGTGCTAGCATCCTATGGCTTCTGGTAGAGGAGAGAAATGCCCCCCGAAAACCTCACTATGCCCAGATTCTGCACTAGGCACTTCACAGACAGTGCCATACTTGTGGCTCAGCCATGCTGAAAGGAAGCAAATAGTCACTTCTTTTGCGGATGAGGAAATGGCCTTGGAGAGGTTACGTCTCCTGCCCAAGGTCTCACAATGCTGGTGGGTGAGGAAGCAGAGACAGGGAACCAGCCCTACTCTGAGATCGGCCGTGTTCTTCGCTGGGAAGGCCTTGAAAACAAGGTGGCGGGTCGCGCGGGGGTGGCGCTGTGCCCCAGCCCCAGCCCGGCACGCCACGATGGGCTCTCAGCAGGAACGGGAGCCAGACAGAGACAGTGGGAGCCAACTACGGCTGCACTGCCCTCGGCGGGGCCTAGGGGGCGACGTGCACACTCGGCTCCCAGCCCCTGCGGGCAGCCACCACCCGCTCCCACCTTGGCTGGCATGCGAGGTGCTTCTCTGTCGCTGGCTTCCACTCCCCGGCAGCCTCTGTCCCCAATTGACACTTGTCACCACAGCAGGGCCTTGGGATTGGTTAACCTCCCTTCTCGAAAAAGTTGCAAGTGGAGGGAGAAAGCTTGGGAAGGACCCGCTCACTGTTGTCCGGGCGGGCAGACCGGGGTGGTGTCACAGAGCCAGGCACGCAGGGGCTGGCAGGGAGTGTCCCAGCCCGTCTCCCCCCACCGCCTGTGCCCCAGCAGAGGCTCCCCAAACCCAACAAGGCCAAGAGCTCTCCAGAGAACAAGACGCCCTCTCACCCTCCCCCCACGGTCCAGACGGGAGGCAGAGCCCAAGAGAAGGACGGGAGCAAGGACAGGATCTGGCCCCGAGGCCCCGCGAGTCTCCTGAGAGCTGTGCTGAGTCTAGATGTCCCGACGTGCATCCACGCCTTTGCAGCCGTTGGAAGCTGTTTCTGCAGGGCCCGGGGCACAAGGAGAAAAATGCTGTCCAACCAGTTATCTGATGCAATAATAATAAAAATAATAACAACTCCCTCATTTCTATCTTGTCTGCGGCCTCTCCCCTGCCTTCCCCGCACGGGTGTCCTCTTACCTGAGGGATACGCCGCTCGCTCCATATTCCCTGTCCCTTGTTTTGATGCGACCCCCAGGAGGCAGGGCTCACCCCAGTTCCTTGATTGCTGGGCCCAGGTCCAAGGTCCTGGGCCTGGAGTCTTCTCCCGGGTCAGGGGAGGGGGCTGGGAGGCAGACAGGGGAGGGGGATGAGGGGGAGGCTGGGCACAGGGCGGGGTGTGGCAGTCTCACTAGCAGCACAGGTGGGGCAGATGGGGCTCCTTCTGCCCCAGACTCTGTCCTCCCCACCCCACGCCCAGCCTCTGTCAGAGCAGCCAGGCCCTGCTCTGACCCCGCTCCCCTCCCCCACCTCCTTCCAGTCTGGCTTTCTCTGCTTGACCTTGGGCAGGTCCCTCCCCTGTCCTGGACTCAGTTTTGCCTATCTGGGTAGCAAGTGAATTGGGCTGGAGTCTGGCCATTCAGCTCCTCTAGGGAAAATGACAAAGGCGAGACAAGCCAAAGGGGGCACGAGGAGCTGGGCACGGGCTGTCTGGGACGTGCCAGGCCCCGGCCCTGAGTTCTTGGCCAGGGGCACATGCCCACAGGCAGATGTGGCCAGGGCTCAGGGCCAAGGGACATGATTTTCCCTACTTTCCGAGGGCTGCTGGGAGAGCCCCGTGTGGTAGTGCAGACCATGTGCACCCACAGCCTGCGGAAGGCGCCTGTGAGACCTGTTTCCTTCCATCTCTGTGAAGTCAGAAGGGACCCTGATGCCACACAGCAGACACAGGGTCACACTGAGCCTATAGCTAATGAGCAGTTACCTTGTGCCCAGCGCTGGCCATGGGCTTGACTGAGGAACTCACTTAATCCTCACACACGACATGAAGAGGTAGACAGAGCCACTATCCCATTTTACAAGGAAGGAAACTGAGGCATGGAGAAGCACACACCATCCTCTTGAAAATGCTGCTCCAGGCCCAAGGGCAGGGAGTAAACTCCCAGCTTCTCTGAGCAGCTACTCTGTGCAGGGCACAGCTCTAATCCCTCCCTGTGTCAACCTCTTCAGTCCTCCCACAATCCTGTGAGGCAGCTACGAACATGGTCCCTGTGGTCCAGAAGAGAAACTGAGATACCAAGAGGTAAATTCACTCCCTGAGTCAGCAGATGGCTAAGCTGGGATTCGAATCCAGAGCAGAGTGACTTCTACCTGGTTCCCTTAACCACTGCACTAGGCTCTACCCAGAGCCTGGCACTCTTGTGAGGCCTTAGCATTCTGTAGGGGTCCCAGCCAGGCTCCTCTGTGGCTGTGGGGGAGGTCACACTGGGACTTTCAAGGTGGGGAGGGTGGTCTCAGGTAGGGCAAAGCCATGCTCTCTCGGGAGGAGAAGCAGTCTTTCAATCCGCAGCTCCCAGCCGGGCAGGGAACAGGTGCACAGATTCTTGGCCCTGGGCTAGGGGAGGGGGACCTGGTTTGGCAGCCGGAGCCCTGTGTGAACACGAAGAAAGCCAGCCTGCAGCCCCTGGCCCTGGCGGGAGATTAACAAAACAAATACTGAACAATCTCGATTTCAACACTCGGGGAGGGGCGCCGCGTGTCAGAGCGCAGGGGCTGTAGCAGGGGACGTGGAGACATTTTACCACCTAACTAACTTTCCCTCTGTTTAGTTTCACCCCCGTGTACACTCAAGCACTCTCAATTTTTTTTTTTACATTTTTATTTTATTTTGACAAATGCTCAAACTTTCCTGCCACAAATTATTCTTGGCCAGGTTACAAGCAGAAAGGTTGTGTGTATCCTTTACTTGACAAAAGGGGGAGGGGTTGATGAAATATTTGGGTTGTGGGTTTGAGGCGGGATTTCTTTCTCAATTTCCCGCCAGCGCCCTTGCCTGGAGTCCGTGAGTTCTCACCCTGTCATAGGGGCTGAGCCTTTCCCTGCTCACCCCAGCTGCTGCTGTCACCAAACCAGCCTGAAACAGCATCTGGGGAGGTCAGCTGGAGCTGGCATGGTGGCAGGGGGCGTCACGCCTCATCCAGGCCCTGCAGGGCCCAGCACTGGGGGCAACAGGGAGATGTGTGTCTGGCAGGTCTGGGGGCAAGGACATGGGTTCTGGGGGAATCTGACCCCCTGTGCTGAGGACCCAAGGCAGGGAGAAGCGTGGGCTATTCAGTTCACTGCTGGGTCCCCAGCCTCCTCTCCTCCTGCAGGTCTGGCCCAGCCTTCCCCAGCCTCAGTCTCCCCACTTTGTCCTCCTCTGCTGTACCAGGCAGCATCATTTCAGCCATGCTCATTTCTTCTCAAATGCCTGCTCTTCCCTCTGCCAGGAGTCCCCTTGCTTCACTTCCTGTGGCTGTCCCTGCTGCACGGCCACCTCCTCAGAAGACCTCCCCAGCCACCTTGCCTAAAGCTTGTTGACTGCCACCTCAGTCCCTGGATAGTTTTCTTGTGTAATTTACTCTCCTGTGATTTGTGTATTTCTTGGGTTTTTTTTTTTTCCCTAACAGGAGTGAGGACGTGAATGAGTGAAGGGATGAGAACCTGGCCTGAGAGGGTTCTGCAGCCCAGCTAGAGAGATCAATGATGCTTCAAACTTTGCTTTGGGAGGAAAATCTCATAGTCATTGTGGAGGCTATTAAGAGTGGAGTCCTGCTTACCTGTAATCCCAGCACTCCAAGAGGCTGAGGCAGGAGGACTGACAGTTTGAGCTGAGCCTGGGCAAATTAGCAAGATCTTATCTCAGAAAAAAAAAATTCCTACTAGACACAGTGGTGCATGCTGTAGTCACAGCTGCTGGAAAGGCTGAGGCAGGAGGGTGGCTTGAGACCAGGAGTTCAAGGCCAGTCTGGTTAACATAATGAGGTGCTGTCTCAAAAAAAGATGAAGAAGATGGTCCAGGGATGAAGAGCCTGGACTATGCTTCACAGCTGAGTGCAGATCCTGGATATCTTCCCTTCCACCCAAACTGCCTCCTGGAAGATCCTGGACACTGCACGGCTGGTGACGATTTTGCAATTGGTCTCCATGCAAGTGAAGTCTCCATGCCCTTGACCCTCTGGCTCACCCTGAAGCCTGGATTAATGTGACATTGATCACAGTAACATTCACTCCACGTTACCTCCAGCCGTCCTTTGCAAGGAGTGCCCCTCCTAGGACTGATTTAGAAGGGAACACAGCGGTACTAGTCTTAAGGCTTTGGGGTCTGCCAGTCTCCATTCCCCATAAGGAGCATCTAGCACTCTTAAGCGCTGACTGCATCCCCAAGAATATTTCAAGGCTGTTTCTGCTCCCACCTACCCGCCCCTCTACATTGCTGGGGACAGAACTCAGGGCTTCGTGCATTAGGCTAGGCAAGTACTCCACTGCTCCTAGCACGAGCAAAGCCACAGCCTCTTTAATCAGTGCCCACTTCTCTGCCCAGTGCCTAAGGGCGAGCCATGCTATTTCCATTTAAGCCAGGCAGGATATACTAAAATCATGTATCTGAAGTTGGTGGTGCTGGAGACTTTCCAGTACATGCTCACCCTCTCAGAGGTGCTACAGACTGGCCTTCTGAAGGCCATTTGACAGATGAGGAAATTGGGGCTGAGAGAGGACATGATGTGCGGACACCCGGAGGTACTCACCTTCTTCTGCCTGTGCTGCCACAGGGCCTTTTCTCCTGTTCTGATCTGTGACCACTACCATCCAGGCAAGACACCTGCCAATTGTCCTTGCTGTCCTGTCCCCCTCAACTCCCACGGGAACAGCCTGAGTCCACGGGGTCCAGGGGGTCCATCTCTTCCATCCCACCATCTGCATGCACAGAAAAAATGTTTCTCAAGCGTGTTCTGGGATGACTGTCGCCAGCTCTGAACAACTGGAAAAACCACGAGGCCCAGTGTTGCTTCAGGACTTTGTTATTTTATTAGCATGATGAGTGAGTTGGTAGGGCTCCGCAGCATGTAATTATGCAAGCATTGTATTGATGAGCAGCGGGAGGCTGACACTTCCTTATTTCTTAATAGGAACCTGCCGCTGCTCACCAGCAATTATAATAGGACTTAATGGCTACTTCTCTCTGACTGAGCTCCAAGCAATCATTTAGGGGCCAATTACAGTCGAGTGGTGAGGAATAAAACCACATCTCTTCAGATAGGCTGCCTGGCCAGCATCGGGACATCATGCCTTACTCCATGTTATGGCTTTCAAGGGGATGGATGGTGACTGTGGCGGGCAGTTTGGCCCCCTACATCACCTCCCTCTGAGAGGTGTGGATCCTGGTTGCTCTGCCCCAGCTCTGAGCACTGCTGAGACCCCCAGCAAGCTTTTGCTGAGTGGATTCCTCCAGCATTTGTCCATCTAACCCTCACCAAGTAGGAGAGAGATCAGTGGGGGGCAGGGGAGAGGGGGTGGGAGAAGGAATCCCAGTCAGGAGAGGGCCTGTTGTCCACTAGGAGTGGGGCCCCTGGGCCAGAGGGGAATGTTCAGGGAAGGAGCAGAACATGGCACTGGGGACAGGTGATTTACCTGATGCACAGAAAGGTAAAATGCTCAGAATTCATGTTCTGAGCTGAGAGTATCAGCCTATGTTTACGCAGTCCCAGGACAACTCCTCTGCTCCATACCCCATCAGTCTTGGGTCAGGAAGCCCCGTGCCTATCCTGGCCTCTCCTTCAGCACCCGTGTCCTGCACTCCTCCCATGTGACAGTGCTAGGGACGCAGCGCAGGACAGGGCAGGCAGGAAGCCCATCTTCAAGCGTGTCTATTCCCAAGGGGGCACTGGGCAACTCACCAGGAAGGACGTAACAACAAGAAGGTAGGAGGGCAGGGACAGCAACTAGTTCGGAGGGACACAGCAGAGGGAAGCTCAGCCCTAAGCACAGAGAGGAAACAGTCACCATTTCATCCTTGTAGCAACCCCAGAAGCCAGCAGGCAGAAGCCTGGCCACTTTAAACGTGGAGATGCTTAGCTGGGAGGAGAAAGACAGCCTTGAGCAGGAGACGAGATAGGAGATGAACAGAAGGACCAGGACTGCATGGGAGGCCACTGGACTGAGGGTGGGTAGACCAGGTGCCCTGTACACAGCTGCACCCCGACACGCCATGCCTGCCCCACTCCAGCTGGCCCCGTGTTGCCTGCCTAGGCCCCAGACAAGTCTCCAAGACAGTGGCTGAGACTGCCCCTTGCTCCTCCTTCTCGGCCCTGTCACCCCAGTCAGGGGACACAGGTCTGGTGGCCCCTTGCCTGGCAGCTCCCATGTTCAGGCCCCCACTTCCCCTGCCTCCACACTGCCTCTGCACCTCACCTTGAGATAAGAGGCAGAACTTATCATGTGTCCTTGCCTTGCTGAGTCTGCCAGGCCCTCCCAGCCCAGCCGCTCGCTCACCACCGTGCCCACGCCTGAGTCTGCCAGGCCCTCCCAGCCTAGCAGCTCGCTCACCACCATGCCCATGCCTGAGTCTGCCAGGCCCTCCCAGCCCAGCCGCTCGCTAACCACCGTGCCCATGCCTGGCGAGTGGCAGAGCCAGATTCAAGCCCGGCTCTGCCAGCCACAGCCTCCTTTTGCTCAGCCCCTGCCCCCTGGTGACCACCTACAGGCTGCACCCAGACCCTGCCGGCTTCTCAGCCACTGGGAAGCTGAGGGGATGTTGACGTTGCTGAACACCTGGTCCTTAAGGCACCTGGAGCAGCCAGGGATGCCAGGCAGGGGTGTAGGAAGGGGACCTCTGCGGCTCTGGCCAGAAAGAGGGAGACACAGCTGTGGTGGGACTAGAAGATGAGGAAGCAGGGAACCCTCACAGCCTCTGTGGTGCGGGGAGCCAGGCATCAGGGTGACATGGACAGGGAGACAGGGCCCAGCAAGGCCTCCGGAGATGCTTCCTGCATCCTGGCGCTTCTTACCAATCTACTGCCCCCAGCCAGCAGGAAGTCCCTGAGGCCCAGCGTGGGGGAGGGCACCTCTGCAGAGGGGGGAGGAGATCAGAGGAAGGGGCCAATAAGTCACAGTGGGAGCTTCCCTCTGCTCTCCACGCACCAGGGAGCCCCGACGTGGGGCACAGTCCCCCAGGGCCCCCGCATCTGACCAGGCTCCCTCCAGCCAGGCCTGGCCCCCTCTGCCAGGAAGGGGATGGGTGGGGCAGGGAGGCTCACACCAGACTCCAGCTCAGCCATACCAGCCTGACTGCCCCCTCCACCGACAACACACACATGTGCACACACACATGCAAGCACAGCCAGGCACACACACATGGCAGCCAGGACCACCCAGCACCCCCTCCCACACTGCGGCCACCTCGGAGGGACAGTGCCCGGCTTTATGCTTCATGGGGCAGCCCCTCTGCCCTCACCCTTTTCCTAGAAGCCGAACTTTGTCCTAAGGAAATTGAGTTAAAATGAGTGCCAGGACCCTACCAGAGGGATAGTCTCCAGGAAGAGGCACCAGGGTGCAGGTCAGCCCGAGAGCCCAGCCCCTTCCACCCTCCTGCAGCTCCCTGTGCCATGGGAGCCTGAAGCTGAGGAAGCAGCGTGGAGTTCGTTCTAACACCGTTTCACTCTCTGTGTGGCCTTGGGCAAGACACTGGGCCTCTCTGAGCCTCGGGAGAAAGCCAATAGCCCAAAAGGGCTCCGCCCTATCTCAGATTTAATATGCATAAAGGCGGAGCCCGCCCCCCCCTGTTCCCCATTCAGTGTCTCACCCTGCCCTGCAGGGGAACTGTGATGTCACCACCTCGCACAGGGCATGGCGGGCTAGAAGCAGAGAACTCACCCCTACATGCACACGGCCAACAAACTACGTCCCCAGTTCCAGGCTTGGGTTACTGAAACCCTGATGTCCAGCAGCGACGTCAAGCTCGCACAGCTTCCCCACCTCTCCTTGCTCTCCCGAAACCTGTCACTGGGCGCTGGCAGCACCCACCTCACTGGGTTCCCTGCCTCCCATTTGCTCCCAAATGATCCTGCTCAGGGTCCTGCCTGGCTGTCCCACTCTGGCCACCATCACTCAGAGCAGACCCCAGACCCCTTGAAGCCCTCAGGCCGGGACACGGGTCCCCACAGTCTCATCTTGGCTGTCAGCGTTCCGGTCTCTGCTCCAGTGTCTTCTCAGAGAAGCCTCCCAGCAACCCGCACAGTCACAGCAACACTCCCAGCCCCACCCCTGCCCCATGCATTTGTCACCATGCAAGGGTGACCAGTCGGTTGTCTCATTGCAAGAGGACACACCCGCCGCCGTGTCCAGGGCCTTGAGCAGCACCTGGTGCATGGCAGATCCTTGATAACTTTTTTTTTGCAGTACTGGGGATTGGACCCAGGGCCTTTGCGTGGTGCTATGTCCCAGCCTTTCTTCTGATTGTTTATTCTGGACAGAGCCTCGCTAAATCGCTAAATTTTCCAGGTTGGGCTGCCTCAGCCTCCCAGAGTGCTGGGATTACAGACATGAGCCACCAAGCTCAGCGACAGCTCTTTTTGGAATGAAGAAAGGCAGGAACATTAACGTAGTGCCTATCACTGGGAAGCGGGGTGGACAGAGGAAGGGGAAAGGGATGTGCGTGGGAACAGATGTGAAACAGATCCCAGGTGATGTCCATGCACACCCGACAGGGACAGGGCACTCACACACCCCACTCACTAGCAAATGCAGCCCAGCATACCCCCAGGCACACGCAGAGCACATACATCACCCACACGCAGCCCCTTGCCAGATGGAGACTGCCCACTGACCTCAGCCAGCAGGAGCTGAACTCCACCAGCTCCTCCTCAAAGCTGATTTGACTCCAGCCTGCCTTGTAATCTGCCCCCATCAGTGCTCACAGAGGCGCTGGCTGGGCTCCGAGGTCACCTCTCACCTTCTCCCAGGAAGTCCCACTGAGCCCCCTACCACAGCCGAGTGGCTGCTTCCCCTGACCAGTATAACCTGCTGAGCTGAATTCTTGCCGGGCATTTTCAAACAATTCCAGTTATTTGGGGGGAGGGGTGGGCCTGAGCCTCTCAGGAGGTTGTGAGGCGGGGGGGGGGGGGGGGGGGCCTCAGGAGTGAAGGGGACAGCAGACCGCCCTTCAGGACTGGGCGGCCTCCAAATTACTTGTGCCACAGCCAGGGGTCCTCTCCACCCTCTTCCGCCCTGGCTCCAACCTCGGAGCCCTGAAATCTTTGCAAGCTTCCAGGCCTCCTGCCTCGAGCGCCCTGCCCCCACCCCACCCCCCAACTGGTGAACTCCTAGGCAGCCTCCAAGCCTTACTCCAACGGCCCTGACCCCCGAGAGTGAGGGTGACACCACCCTCGGCCTGCCCTCGGCTCTGTGCTGTCCTCACCCACCCGGGTATCTGCCTGCCTGACTAGATGAAGATCTTTGAGGGCCAAAAGCACAGCAATGCCACTGGGCCCACCGCGGAGCCGGGCCCAGGGGGAGGCCCAGAGCACAGGCTGGGAAGGTGGGTGGTGCAGCAGCCTGGCCTGTACCTGAGCAAGTCGCCCGGCCTCTGTGGTCTGCCTGCCCTCAGGCCCCTGATGGGCCGTGTGGCCATTCTGACCCCGGGGGGGCGGGGAGCAGGAGGGACCTGCCACAGCCAGGTGCGAGCCAGTGCCACCCTCAGAGCCGAGGGCGTCCCGACGGAAGCAGGGAGAGTGAGGCTGCTGCCACCTGTGCCACCATGATCAGCAACACAGCTGCTTTCCCCCCAGTATGGCTGACACCGCCCCGACTGCACACGCGTGTGTACACACACACACACACACACACACACACACACACACACTCTCTCTCTCTCCCTCCCTCTCTCTCCAAAGCACAGCTCTATCCTTCCCTCTTCCCACTCCACTTCCCAGCGCATCCCAGAAGCTCTGTGCTGTAGACCGCAGAAGGACGGGCGTAGGCAGGAAGGGTGACTCCTATACCTCACCTGGCCACCAGAGAAGACTGTCACAGGGTCCAAGATGATCCCAGTGACTGTCCTATGCTGCTGTCCCCAACCTGGCTGCTGGAGAGCAACAGGGCCACCAAGGGAACAATTTGTCTCAGAGTCCCCAAGTTCTACAAAAGCCAAACTGAACTCCCTCTGAGCTTCCGGGTGCAGAGGACCTTGGGATGCCTGCCTGCTGCCTCAGGTAAATGGAAGGAGGAGGTGAGGACAGCAGGGAAGGTGTCCACTCAGGCTGGGGCATCCAGGACTACCCCCAAGGAGTCTGCCATGTCCTCACAGCCTGTGCGGCTTCGGAGATGGCGCTGGTGCTGGGGCTTGGGCGAGGCGCTCCCTGTGAGGTCTGCATTGCTGCTACTCTGGACATGTTCCCTTCCCTGGGTGGCTCCTGAGTCTCCACATGGCCCTGTGAGGAAGAGTCTGGAGCCCAGTTTAAGCAAATGTTCTCATGGCGCTCCGCAAATCAGAGGGCTCTAAGTGGACTTAAGAAGTCCTGAGCACCAGGCCCCAAACCACAGGGCTCCTGGCCCCGTGCCACCACACCTGAAGGGCAGCAGGGGCCCAGAGTCAAAGTATCTAGCTTGGACCTGACCTGGAAAAGGGTGCCCTAACTCCAGGCTGGTGAAACCAAACTGCCTGGGGACTGTTCCCCATATCTATCCTCGGGCAAGACTTGGGTGTCCGTATGGTTTGGGGTCATGGCTGCTGCATCCCACTCCCACCCCACCAAGGAAACAGGTCCTGTCCCCAACCACTCCCCCAGAGGATGAAAGGGCTGGGCCTCTGACACCTCTGTGTGTCCTGGTATCGGACAGCTTCCTGTCTGCAGGGACGGTGGCAGAGGGAGGTGCCCCTCCAGGTGGCTGATATGGCCTGGCCATCCCTGGGCAGCTTCTGTTGCTGCTGCCGGCCTCCGCAGCACCGTCTGGTCTGTGATCAAAGGGGCCGCAGGCAGGAGCTGCCCACGGGCCTGGGCAAGCATCCCTTATCTCTCCAGGCTCGGGAACTTTCCAGACTCAGGGCACCAGGAGCCCAGTGGGGCGGGAAGGGCAGGCCAGAGGGCGTGGGAACAGACAGGGATTCCGGGCAGCGGGGGAGGGACTTGACACTTAAGGCCTGAGACTGGGGACAGGCGGGAGTCCTCATGGTCCTCTATCTCCTCTCCCACCTTACTCAGGCTGAGCCCCAGCTGGCTGTGTGACCTGGGGAAGAGCGCTCCGCTTCTCTGAGCCTCGGTCTCCTCTTCTGCCAAGTGTGAACCACAGCAACAGTTGTGAGGACACCAGCGAGCAAGGATCGTGGGATACTGGTATGCACTCCGCTGAGGACAGGTCTCAACATGCATTGTTCTCGTTCGATGTACACAGCACCGGAGACACGGCCTCGCTAGCATCTGCTTTGGGGGGAGGGGGTGGCTGGGGATCGAACCCAGGGCCTTTGCACTGAGCTACATCCCAACATTTTGTTTGTTTGTTTTTGTTTTCAAGGCAAGATCTTGCTAAGTTACCCAGGCTGGGCTTGAACTTGCAATCCTCCTGACTCAACCTTCCAAAGGGCTGGGATTATAGAAGGGCTCTCCCACAGACAACCCTATCATTTGCATTTTATAGACCCATGGAGCTTCCCCAAATAACAGGGCTTGTAAGTGGCTAGCAGAAGGTGCTAAGATCTCCAGCATATGCCCATGCTCTATCCCACCATCCTACACCACAGTCTTCATGTAGGGCCTCATCTTCTAAATTCAGCTAATAAAAATTATGACCAACAATCATTAGTAACTAATATTTATTAGCTCTTGGTCCTAACTAGCAAGGGCCATAGACAGGGATTGGCCAGCCTTCTGAGGTCACAACTGTGACATGGGTGAGAAAACCGAGACCCAGCAAGGCCAGAGGCTCCCTTAGGGGCACACAGCAAGCTGGTGTTGGAGCTGCCTGCTTGTGGGGTGACATTGTAGGGGTGCAGAGGTTGACTACATAACGGCTGACAGCTCTGACCACAGCCCCGTGCGGGAGTCCCAGAAGACGGGAAAATGGAGATGGTGACACCAGAGGCCTGGGACAGAGCTGTTGTGGGGGTGGGGAGGGATGAAGGGCAGGCAGGGGAGGGCTGAGGAGGGGCGGGGAAGGGGCATCTCCCCGCACCTCCCTCCAGCCCCTGCCTGGACTTCCAGAAAACCTCCACCTGGGTGGCCCAAGGTGGGCAAGGGCCCCAGCTGGAAGAGGTCCATACTTGAAATGGCCTGCGCTCCCTGTCTGAGCCCAACTCTAAGGCCCCTTCCCCGGGAAGCCTCCACAAGCCACCCTCCACTCACATCTAAATGACCCATCCATCTCTACAGGGGTCCAAAGTGATGCTTCCAAAATCCCAGCCTCCCTCCTCTCCGTGCCTAGCCGCCATCCACTGGGACTCCCCACTGCTTTCAGAGTGAAGGCCAAGTTCCCCAACCCACACCCAGCCCCTTTCTCACACCTGTTGTGTACCAGCAAGCTCACAAAACACACACACACACACACACACACACACACACACACACACACATTGAGCTCCAAGCTCAATTTGTTTCTGGAACATTCTTCACTCTGGCTCCCCTAGGGTCTTTGCTGGTCCCCACCTAGAGCAGCCCATCCGTCGGTCTGACCTGCGATAGCACACTGGCCCTTGGAAGACAGTCTGTGCTCTCATACCCCTAGTGAGGAACCTAGGTAGAGGAGGCGGTGGGCTAAGGACAGGCGAGGCCGGCTTAACAAGTTCCTGTTTTGGAGATTTGTCAGAGCCCAAGACCAGAATCAAGTCCTGTGTTTTCCCACAACCTCTCCTGATAAACAATCCCAGTTCCTTCTGGGCTTCCTTTTGCAGCTGATAGGACCCTGAGCTCCCAGAACGGAACGAGTCGGTGAGCAAACACATTAGCTAAACCCCTGAGCAGGGATGTGCTGGTGCAACGAAGTAAAGGGATGAAGAGATACATGAGTGAGTGCTTGGGTGGGAAGAGGGGGTGAGGAAGGGGGACGGTGAGAGACCGGGAGGGAAAGAGGGGCAGAGAGGGTGGGAAGGGGGAAGAGAGGAGAGAGAGAGGCAGAGAGAGGGAGGGGAAAGGAAAGAGCCGCCCTACATCCAAGTGTACAGCAAGATCAAGTAAAGAGAGCAGGTCAGTGCCCTCCCGCCCACAAGCCTGCGGGAGAGTCCCCAGTCCCCCACAAGCCCCAGACCACAGGGTCTATAAGCTTGGCAGACTGTAGCTCAGGAACCAAATCTGACCCACTCCTTGTTTGTTTGAATAAAGTTTTATTGAAACACAGCCACCTGTTCACGCATACATTGTCAAGGGCTGCCCTCAGGATGCGGTGGCAGTGCTAGATACTTGCCGTGGAGATAGTATGACCTGCAACACCCAAACTTATTTACTACCTGGCCCTTTCTGGAAAGTGCTTACCGGTTTCCAGGATAGCCAGTGCTGGAGGGCCCCAGCAGGATCCTACCTTGGCCTCCCAGGTGCTGGCTGGTTTTCTCCTGCTCTCAAAGACTGCCCAGCTTGCTTGACAGGGCCTCGCCCCCTCTACAGGCAGCCTCCAAGCCTTTCCTCCTGCAGAGCGGAAATGTCTGTCCTCCCTGTCCCCACCCTCATCCTACCTCCCGCCACGACTGCTGTGTTTACCCCGACCTCTGCCCTGCGTCTAGCTGCCCACCAGCCAGCAAGGCTCAGGCCGGCTGGATACCTCTCCCAATTGGGGAGGCAAGTGAGTCACCGAGTGCAGAGAGGGGACATCTGCTGAGCTCCAGTTCTCAGCTAATCCTGCTGGCGCTGTGCGAGAGGCCCGGCCACCCCTGTGGCTTCGTGTTTGCGTCTGACCTGGCATGGAAGCCAGTGGCTTGAGAGCAGCTTTGCTTCCCCAAAACTGTGGAAGTTAATTTCAGCCTCAGTTTTGTCCTCAGATCCTGGGAACCATTTCCCCAAAGAGCCAGGAGCTCAGCGCTCCAGGCCTGTGCATGGTATGAGTGTGTATGGGTTGGGGGTTCTCACTGGACCCCCACGAAGATCACAGCACCCACTTTACAGATGAGTATCCAAGTTGTCCACTTACTCACCCCGGACTCCTGCCTTCTTGCTGCCCGTCTCATGCTGAAACCTTCTAGAATCTTTCCAGAAGCACATAGAGCCTCAGTGGGGCTCCGCGGGTCCTGTTTGCCTGCGATCCGCAAACGCCTGTCCAGTCCGAAGAGGCGTCTAGGCCCACGGTAAGAGCAGGGGGCACACGGTTCCCAGGGCAGCACTTTCCCTGAAGAAGACCCACAAGGCAGCGGGCAGGACAGCTCAGCCTTGCTTCACAGACAAGCACACAGACACTCTGGACAGAGAAGTTCCAGAATCTAGAAGACTGCCTTTCTCACAGAGTCCAAGTTGCTTTTTGTTTTGTCTTCTGTTCTCTGTCCACTGTACCCATTGCCTCTGTAACTATGACGCCCGGAAAGTGTCAGAGGTTGGAGTCAGAGGCATAAATGAGAGCTGCCCAGCTACCGGGAATCAGGTTCTGTAATCAGATGGCCAGTTCAAGGCCTACGCTACCACCTGCTCCCAGAGCACCCCTCTCCCTGTCTGTCACTAGGGCTCCCAGTGCTAGTGTACAGCTTCTTGAGGGCGAAAAGGGGCCATATGTGTCCAATGCCAGGCTCAGGGTCCCACGTGCACCTGGAGCGGGGCCTGCAGATGACCCTTCCTTCATCTCACCCTGCTTGCTCTTCTAATTCCTAGCTTGATTGGACCCAGAGGGATGTATTTCTAATTGCTGGTGTGAACCCCTGCACCGACCTGAGTCCAGCCAGGCGATGTCCAGGAGGGCTGAGCCACACCGTGGAAGTGTACCTGGCCCGCGGCTGCCCTGTGGCGTCACCTGTGCACATTAATGAAAACTTCACAGTGCAGAGCAGAGTGGGGCCAGACCAGGAAATTGCAAAGTTGAGGGCGCCTTACCTCAGCCCCGCTGCACACTCTCTGCTTTTATAGCTCCACGTGTAATAACATAAAAGCATAATTTATTAAAGTATCCCTTTAAGTGGAGGTGGCAGGAGGGGGTCCATGCCTGGGGGTGTGCTGTGAGTGCCACGTTGAGATGCCAAGGGGGGGAGGGCAGAATCTTTGTGCGCCCTGCCTACAGTCACAGCACAGCTGCTGGAGGCCTGGCAAGGTGTCCAGGACCAACAAGAAGCTGTAAAAGGCCACAGAGCCTAGAGCTGGACTCCTTGGGCTTGAATCCTGGCTGTGTGACCTCAGGTGGGTCAACTGCCCTCTCTGAGCTGTAGTTTCCTATCGGTGCATGGGAGGCATTGCCGAGAGAGCCTGAGTTCCTTTTCGTGGTTTTCCTCCTAGGCCTGTTCCCCCTGAGTGAAAGAGGCTTTTGGGAACTGAGCCTCGTCAGGAAATGGCCCGATCGCCTCATTAAACACGAAGGGGTATTTACACTGGGAGAAACAAATATTTATCTCTGGAGGAGAAGGAGAAGTCTTTGGAACCCCAGTTTGGCTCAGCCCCACTTGGCAGGAGGGGAGAAGGGGCTGGGACAAAGGGCGCAGATCTGGAGAGGACGGGGCCAGGGCCAAGAATCAGGCAGGCCTGGGTTCAAATCCCAGCTCTGCCACTACCCAGCGATGGGTCCTCCTGTCCCTGGACCTCTGTACTCTGCAATCACAGTGCCAAGAGGCCCCCCAGTTCTCAAGCAGAGGGAAGACTCAGTGGGTGACACATGCCTGGCACAGGGGAGCTGATTATCATGGACTCCGCCCGCACTTGGCACACTCTTGAGATCCCTCACAGAAGGCAAAAAAGAAGACAGGACCAGGGAGAAAGCTCTCTCTGGTGACCATCGTCACTCCAAGCGCTGGCAGTGCTGAGGAGGCACGCCATACCACAACAGAGAATGATGGATATGTAGGCACCAAGTGTCAGCACACCCAGCAGCCCGCCCTGGCCTCAGTCCATCCACTGCCCACAGAGAAACACAGCATCAGGATGCAAAATTCACAACCCAAATTTAGGAGCCTGAGTCCAGCCAAGAGATCCTAGGGTGTTTCTTGCATGGAGTCTGTGCTGAAAGGGGAGGATTTCTTTCTTGTTTTTTGTTTGTTTGTTTGTGTTTTGTTTTTTGAGACAAGGTCTGAAGACCTCTCGCTATGTAGTTCAGGTTGACCTTGAACTCACTTTGTAGCCTAGGCTGGCCTCAAACTTGCAGTGATCCTCCTGCTTCAGCCTCCGAATGCTGGGATTACAGGCGTGCACCAACACACCTGGCTGAAATGGGAGGATTTCTGAACCCAGGCAGTTCTTTTCACCGGATATTATCACCCTGGTCCAGGTCCCATGCTCTTGGCTAGAGCATTTTGGTAGCATCCTGATTGGTCCCCCTCTTCAACCCTTGCCTACTACCATCTCTTCAGAAAAACCAGCGTGTTTGTATCTGCAGCCAGGACAGACAGAAAGCAGGAGAGGAGGTGGTCAGATGTGGGAAGAACTTCCTGATTGCATGAAAGAAGCATCCTCATCATGTTCTCCCTCGGGAAAGCTGCCAAGGACCCACGCTTCAGCTGTTGCAAGGCCTAGGCATAGGGTGGGCCCAGGAGCCTCTAGAGAGTTGCAGACGCCAGAACATGGTCCAGCCTGGTTAGACAGCAGCAAACCTCTCCTTGAAGCTCCTAGAGCTGAGCAGGTCCCCACCATCAGCCAGATCTTATTTATTTAACACCAGGGCTGCTGGGCTTGCTGTTTGTTGAAATGACTCTGGGACTCTCCTTGCACTGAGAACTTGAAAGTGACATTCCTGACCCAGCTAAGAGCAGGGCAGGAGCCACAGGGGAGCGTGAAGGGAGGGGCAGCTGGGGACAGGCTTAGAGAGATGCTCAGGAGCCCAGCAGGAAGCAGATTCAAAAGAGGAAACAGGAAAGGAGCTCCCAAGGGTGTGGACAGGAGGCCATTAAGAGACTGGGAGATTGCGCTGCATCCAGCGACCAGCAAGGGTGGGAAGCGGTTAGCGCCCCAAAGCCTCCAGGGAGAAGGGAAGGAGGTGTCCTGAGAACCCAGAGAGCGGCTCCACAAGAGCTTCAAACGGACCAAGGTGGCCCCTGGAGACAGCACAGCGGGAACTTGAGGTGCACACTGTGTGAGCCTGTGGCGTCCTCAGCCAGAGCACCCTGGTGACCGTCATTAGGACCCAGCGCCAGAACAGGTAGGGACAGGGCAGTGTCTGGAGGGGCAAGCGGATCTCACAGGCCCTCAGGACTGTCCTTCCATGGGTAAAATGTGAGCAGGGCCTCTCAGGGGCTTAACACTTGTCCCTTAGCTTTGACCTAAAGCTTTCCACAGACGCAGGCAGCATGTGGTCCTGCTCCCTGGGGGAGGAAGTACAAGGACTCCAAGCTCTGCTCTTGCAAAGATGAAAAGCCCAGGCCACTGAGGGACTAGACCCTGTCCCCCCGCTGCCTCTGTTCAGCCTGGGCCTCCATGGGGCTCCCCTGGGGAAACCTGTCCCCCACTGTCTGCACCAGTCACACCTCCTCAGCAATAACAACTTGTACTGAACACTCAGGACAGGCCAGGGACAGCAAAGCTCATCAGTTAAGGTCACTGAGTGAGTCAGACCTGGGTTCCACCCTCCCACACTGTGAGGTCGGGCAGGTGACCGCCTCCCCGGGCCCCCAGGATGGAGCGAGGCGCCGAGCGGTGATCCCCAACGTGCTCCAGGCTGACTGCGGTGGTGGCGCTCACCTGTCTGCCTGGCCATGGTTTACTCAGGGCAGACCAGGCACCAGCAAGGGTCCCAGCCCTGGTCTCCGCCCAGTGCCAGTTTCTTCTTGCGGGTCCAGGGTTCTGCTGGCTACAGGAAGCCATCCAGGTGGAAACGTCCACCCTGGCATGATTCCCAGTATTGGACACCAGCCACACATGGCTGTTATTCGTGAGTGCTGAGCGATGCTCGAAGGTTGTTCCTGTCGTTGTCCCTTGGATAGGGAATCTGCAGACCCAAGAGGTTAAGTGGTGCACCGAAGGGCAGCGTGTGAACCCAGGCAGCCAGGCTCTGCCTTTGCCCAGCCCTGCCCACCTCCCCTTGGACAGGAAAGACACTGCCTCAGAGCTCAGGCGCAGGACATCCCTCGGCATGGCTGGGCCAGGAAAAAGAACAGTCTGGCATTACCTCCGCTCGGCCACCCAACTCCGCCCCACCAGCCCCACCCCCTGGAGCACTGGCCTCCTTGGTGGTCCTAGGTCCTGGCAGACCCTCACCTCCCACAGAAGCAGGTGTCCTGAAAGCCAAGGCTGCTCCTGCCCACCCGTGCACAGCCCCAGGATCCCACACAGTCCTCTGCTTTTCTAGAAGCAGCACAGGGAAGGTGCGTTCTGCTCGTCACAGCCAGCCTACGCCTCTTGGCATGGCATGGCATGGCCTGGCATTTATCCCCAGTAGTGCCCAGCGACTGCCACTCCAATGGGAACCCTGGCCCCAAGCAGGTCCAGCTAATTTGTTCAAATACTCCCTCGCTGCCCCGGGCTTCACCTTCCCCATTTGCACATGGATGGATATGAGCAACACACACACACACACACACACACACACACACACACACACACACACACGCACACCTACGCCAGCCTCTCAGCAGGACACTGAGCTTCTCCAGGGTTGGATTACCAACATGTCATCAGAGGGAGGGAGGGAGGCCGGGCAGGGGAAGGAGCTGTGAATTCCACACACTGCGCCTGTCCCCGAAAGGCCTGGACTGAATGCCATGGTGTGTCTGCGCACACCTGCTTCTTGGCAGGGTGTAGGGTGGGAGTGGAGGTACAGCTAGGAGGGGACCCCCAAAACCAGAATGCCAAAAGACACCAAGGAATCATGCAGACATGCACTCCTTCTCACGGGCAGGGCTGCGTGGTCAGGTATTCACAAGGGCCACACACCTAAACTCACATGTGTCCAACACACACGCTCACACATATACACAATGTTCTCCGTTAGTCATTCAACAAACATCCATGAAACAAGTCTGCTATATTGGTATCTCTCTCCTCCCACTCTCTCATGAAACTCAGCGCTGTGCAATTGTTCACCCTCTGGCACTCACGTACACTTCCAGTCATCCCACAGTTCACACCCCAACCCTTACGCTGCAGGATCCTTCCAAGCCCCCAGCAACTGGTTCATACGACGGCCAAAGCCAAAAACGGGGATGGGACTCAGTGGCGCAGCATGCCAGGGAGCTAATTAATAAAAACATGATGATATTTTTCTGGGTTTGGTCATGTTTGTGGTATTTGTCAGCTTAGAATTGTGTGATTTGTTGTGGTTTTGTTTCTTTTCGAGACAGGGTCTCAATATGTAGTACAGACTGGCCTTGAACTCACTAGGTAGCCCAGGCTGGCCTTGAACTTGCAGTGATCCTCCTGCCTCAGCCTCCTGAGTTCTGGGATTATAGGTAAAGCACAGTATTTGCCATTTTGTTCTTTTTCATAAAGAGGGTCTTCAAAATTGAATACATTTCACCCTCCCCAAACCCAAGCCATCCCTACAACATCCAATTATTCGGTGTGACCCACCTCTCACACACTCATGCTACTGCACACGAATTCCTGTTCCCACATAGTCCTGTCAGCCAGAGATATTGTCACACACACACCCTCCTGCCCCGCTGCATGGAGCAGCCCCTGCCCAACGGCTGCAGACCCCACTTGGAGCTGTGGCTGTGGGCACTGCCCCGCACAGCCTGTGTCCCGCGCTTGAGAAACCACGTGATCACTCACCACACACCCTCCTGCTTCAGGCCCACACCTGTAGTACCACAGACCTGCATACCCACTGCTGCCCCAGCAGGTGACCACCAAACCCATGGAACCTTCTGGAATTTCCCTGGAGACCTCCTCATTGCCCCAGGGTGGCCAGTGTTGAGGATATGAAAACTGGAATCGCACAGCCTTCCTGGGTTCCAATCCAGACTCTGCTCATGGGTACGTGAGAATACCTCCCTGAGCCACAGTTTCCCCGCCCGGAAAGTGGGAGAGATAATCCTTTCCTCACAGACACAGAGGGGGACTAACGCAGCAAACACAGGCAAAGCACAGAGCAAGAAGCCAGCTTACAGGAGTGGTCACTGCTTCAGGGAGGAGGAGAGGAGCCTGTCCCCTCGCTGGCCCCTCCTCCAGCCTTCGGCTGGCCCCCCTTTCTGAAGCCTGAGCCACATCTCACCCTCTGGCCACCCGAGTACTGGGATCACCAGTGCACCTGCTTCCAAGGGCTCTAATTTCCTGTAAGTGTGAGAATTCAGGTCAGACACAGCCTGAGGCCCGCAGCCCCCTCCCGCCGGAAACCCATAAATAACCCAGCTCAGTCAGCCTGGCCTGGGCACGAGACTCTCCTTAGCCACGCCCTCATGGGCCACAGTATTGCCCTGCCGGACAGGCACAGCAGCATACACTTATGCATAGGGAAACTGAGGCTGAAGAGAGGAATCCCAGTTTGAGACTCTGACCTATGGAGCAGACAGAACGTCCTTTAAAAATGCCCTTCTGCCAGGCATGGTAGTGCACGCCTGTAATCCCAGCACACTGGGAGGCTGAGGTGGGAAGGTCACAAGCTTGAGCTGAAACTGGGCAGTTTAGTGACTTTGTGAGACCCTGTCTCAACATTTTAAAAATAGATAAAAAGATGGAGACATAGCCCAGTGTCAAGTCCTTGGGTTCAGTCCCCACCATGCCACCATCAAAAAAAAAATCTCTCCCACTCTTCCTTCAACCCAAAGAAGTAGCCTTCCAGCTGTACCCAAATGTCCAGTGACTTTAGCCAACAATTTGCCCCTTACTTAGTGCAGGGGGTCAGCTGACACATCCTGTAGGCCCAACTGAAAAGCTTTAGGGTCCAAGGGCCAGAGGGTCTGCTGCAGGTACCAGACTCCTCGAACGCAGCCATAGACAACACACAAATGGCGGTGTGGGTGCCAAAAAAACCTTCCTACAAAAATAGACACAGTCTGGTTTGGCTTGAAGCTCTCAGTGCCTCAGTATCACTGCAAAGGACTGAATCCAGGACCCCAGAGCTCAAAGGGCGCAAGAAGGAGAGGTCTCTCCTCAGCACTGGCCAGAGGTCCACCCTGAGACCTGGTCGTGGTGTTTTCCCAACTGGCCGAAGCTGGACTGGTCTGTGGACCCTTGTCTAGTGCTTTTCTCGGCACCATGGGTCCATCTTCCAAGCACAAGATAAATGGTCTCCTGCTCACTCTTTTCAGAGTCCCTTCTTTGGATGACAGGTCCTTGACTCTCTCCTGCCTGGGGCTGCAGGATATAAAACCATCCTCTTGGGGTGTCTGGGGTCCAGCCCAGGGCCTGCCACAGAGAGTGACAGGGAGACACTGAGCCCCTCCCTGGCCCGATGCCTGGGGGCAGTGAGCCAGGTTCCTACCTAAGGACTGGTGATGCTTCTCAACGTCCTGCAGGGTAGAGAGACCCGTGAAGTCCCTGGCCACTGCCCTTTAAATGTCAATAGCATAGCGGGGCACACACACACTGCCAGTTGTGACAACCGAAGATGTCTCAGACAGTGCCAAATGTCCATGGCGAGGCCAGTCACCAGGTCAAGGGCCCTGCCTGCGACAGAGCACCTCTCCAGAGAGAGTCCCCTCTTGCCGCTTGGCCCTCCCCAGCCCTGTGCCGCAGCTCCTGTGCCGCAGCTCCCATAGAAGGGAGGCGACCAAGAGGAGGAATGTGACCACAGCTGCAGGGTCCAAAAGCGCTGAGGAGACACGAAGATGTTTTCCTGTGAGCCAAAGCCCAGGAATGTGTCGCCCAGTGTGGCCGTGAGCTAGCGCCCCCCACGCGCCATCCCGTCCACCCCCAGGGCATCCGACTTTTATTAGAACAGAGAAGGAGGCAGGTGCCAGGTCTCAGAGAGCCCATTAAAGACCCAATACAGACTGAGGAGGGGGCTGCAGGGTAAGATGCATCCCTGAGAAGGAGGCTCCTGCCCAGGCCTCCCGAGGAGAAACGGAAGGGTCCTTGCTATGTCACAGCTTGGCTGCGCAGCCTCGGCCTGGTCACCCGAGCTCTCCTGCATCCCTTTTTTTAAAATTATGTTTAAATCTTTATTTGATTGTGGTTTTGTAGGGGAGATTTTGATCTAATTTTTGCTGGTGACAAAGCCTCATACAAGCTGTCCTGTCCTCTCCCACCCATGTCTGATCCTCAGCATGAATGACTGCCTGAGTCTCACAGGCCTCAGTTTCCACATCTGTAAAGTGGGTCGCTCATGTATCCTCCGCACAGGGTCGGGGGATTTAAGAATATGCAGGTACTCTAAGTTGCTTGCTCCACCCTCTCCCTCTCCCTCTTCCACTCCTTTTGCCATGGAGAGGGAAATACAGCAAGCCCAGCCTCAACACCACCTCCCTCCCTCTCATCCTCAGCACTCTGCCTGCACTTCCCGCCGTCCCCCAAGCCCACCCAGGCGCCCCAGCCTCAGAGCTCCAGTCTGGTCCTGTTCCCACAGGCTCCCACCTGGGCTCTGAAGCCCATGCCTCCCCCATGAGCCTGTCTGGATCACTCATTCCCCAGAGAATCCAGCACGAGTCCGCGGCAGAGCTCTGAGGCCCCTTGCCTCCGCTGGGACATCCTTGTACCAAGAGCCAGACCAGGCACCCTGCAAACACTGGGTCTTCTGAGCCCCACAGCCCAGCAGCGAAGCAAAAACTTCTCTCTCCAACTTCCAGATGTGGAAACTGAGGCTCAGAGGTGAGGGGAGGGTGCTTGCGCACAGTTTACTTTCCACAGAGCCAGGAGCTCCTCTGATGCCTTAAGAGTTCACGTTAGATTTTCCACAATGACTCCAGGTCACCACACACACACACACACACACACACACACACACAGGACCATGAACAAGGCGGCCCCAAGGCATTGTGGGGCTCACAGGAGGCCAGCATCACCTCACATTGCCCACAGAGAGGCCGGTCTTCCCCAAGCCTCCAGGCCTGGAGTGGCACCTTCAACCCCTTCTTCTGCCCTGGGATCTGGTTGCTCATTGACTCATAAATGGTGGTGAGGGCTTCCTTTTTAAAGACTCTTGGAACATCCGGCCTGGCTTCCTCGGAAGGTGCCTCCCTGGGGAGCTGCTCCCACCTCCCTCCAGCCCCGAATCCTTCCCAGCTGTCCTGTTCCTACCCTGTGGCCACTGGGCTTGCACAGCGCATCTGCTGTTTGTCCCAGGTAACCCAGAAGCACCCAAGTCCCCGCTCACAGGGGTGGGCCCAACCGTGTGTCCGTGGCATGGGATGGGCTTCGTGGCACAAGGATGTGTTTCCCTGCAGCCACGCCACGGCACAGAGGGCAGTGTCTACCTGGGAATCTGTATGAGCTGTCGGAGCCCAGCTGCCCTGAGGCTCACAGGACAAGCTCACCTTGCGCTCTGTACTTTGGGACTGACCACAGCAGCCCCATGGCAGCCAGGCAGGGTCTGACTTCTCTCTAGTGCCTGTGGGGCTGTGGACAGGCTCCCTTGGGGCCTACTAGTGCCCATCGTGACAGCTGCTGATTCTCCTGGACCCTGCCAACTGCCCGTCCTCTCTTCCAACTCTGAGGGGTCCCACTGACATGGGCTGTGCTCCAGGGCAACACACCTGCCAGACCACCAAAGTGACTGTAACAAGCCCACTGCCAGCCCCGATGGTGTGTCCTCAGGGTCCTCTAAATTAGAAACCTTCCATGCATCTTAGAGTGTCTGGACCATGCCCTCTGCCCCTAAACTCTTAGAGAAGAAGGGTTTTTTTCTTCTTCCTTTTTGGCCAAGATAATGAAACCCAGAGCTAGGTAAGACCTGAGTGTCTGCATATGATACAAAAGAGGAAACCAAAGCCCAGAGGAGAGGATTTGCCCAAGGTCACACAGCACGAGGTGTCAGGGCTGAGACGAGGACCCCAGTGTGCGGCTTTTCTATCCATGCCTGTGGCTCAGCAGCCTCCAGCCCCTAGAGCAAGAAAGACTTCCTCTGAGAGCCTATGTGCCCTCCAAGCCTGCCCACCCAGTGCCAGGAGAGCTTCCCAGCCCATGCTCCCCAGCCCTCTGGAATGACCCATGCACCAGGGCCTGTGTCCTAAACCATAACCAGGGCAAGAGGCACCTCTGCCCCAACCAGGGTGCCTGGGCCTCCAGTGCCACCCCCAAAATAGCCCAGGTCTCTGGCTTTCGTACCGAGCTGCAGCCTTGCTGTGCAGATGGGGCGCCCAGTAGGGGGGCAGCCATTGGGGGAGCCCTCACTGCCCCTCCTGCGCCCCCTCACATGTCAGCACTTGAGCTGGGCTTTAAATCACAGCCTCCCTCTGAAGGACACAGTCTTTCTGGAGACTTGGGGACAGGGGATCTGGGCAAGGTGCTTGGTGCTGGGGACAGCGCAGGAAGTGGTTACTATTAAGAGAGGAAATTCTAAGAGGATCCCAGTTTGAAGAGTGATTCAGGGTTCTACCATGGAGCTGCTGTGTGACGCTGGGAGAGTTACTTGCCCTTTCTGAACCTCAGTTTTCTTGTCTGTAAAATGGAAGTTCTCTGGCCCATTCAAAGGGTGGGACATAGAAGCTCACAGACCAAAGTCCCCTCCTCCAGGAGTCCCCTCTCCTGGGCTTAACAAGTGCTGGCCCTGGGGTCGGGTTCTACTGCCTGTGCCCAGGGCCTATGAACTGCATGCCAGGGCCACTGGGGCAGTGCTACTGCATTTAGACAGGAGATTGAGCACCCACCTCCCCCACACTAGAGGGTGAGGAGATAGAGGGGGAACCCTCGGGGTTATGCGGTTCCCTACCCTGGGCTCCAGCAGTAGAGCTGAGATTTCTGCTGCCAGCAGCCACCACCCTGGCCCACCTCAGTCTCACAGCCCTGCAGCCTCAGAAACACCTGGGCCCCTCAATTAGGGACCACAGAGCCCAGAGAGCAGGAGCTGGTTACCCAGGAGCACCATACCCAGTCTGGGCGCCCCTGTATCACAGGACTGGGGCTCTGTGGCACCAGAGCCTGTGGTAGGCGAGAGCTGTGGGGTCTCACAGTGAGGGTTCCTTCCTAGGGGAGTCTCCAGGGGTCTGAGAGCTGCTCACGCACAGCACCAGACCTTCAGGGTCAGCCCCGCCTGGAGCCCTTGCAGCCTTGAAAAGGTGCAGTGAGGACACGGAGCCTGCGTGCTCAGCCCTGCAGGGGCTGCTCACCCGGAAGCCTAGAGCTGGCTGCCTGCATCCCAATGTTACATGCTTTATTTTGAAAGGGAAGAAAGTTGTACTTCGTTGTGGTGGTGATTATAGGAGTTGATTATTTAACCTCTTCTTCATCTGACAATTTCCCTTTGCTTTTTCAAAACACAAGATAACAAAGGCCTAGTGGTGCAAGCTGCCTGCAGGCCAGTTAGTCCTCTTTCCTGCTCTGCCGCTGGCCCCTCGGGCGTCTCCCTCTACCCTTCCTCCTGACCCTCAGCCTCTCCCTGCCTCCTGGGTGAGTCTCTCCTTCTTCTGCACTGCAGATGAATTCCTAAAAAGAACCACTGTGCACCAGGCTGGGCAGGCACAGTGCAAATGCCGCCTTCCTGGAGGCCAGGAGGACAAATGCAGGCCAGAGCGGAGGCCATGTGCTCACCGACTGATGCGCCCAAGGCCCTAGGCATGCTCTGTCGCCCTGTTGCAGAGCAGGTACTCGGTGAGTGTTTGCCGGGTGAATGAATGAGTTAATGAGTGGGATGAAGAACCCAGAATTTAGAAGCAGTCTTGGGAGAGGTGGGGGCTGAATTTGAGGTTCCCATGAGCCACCCCAAGGAGGGGGCACTGGCCAGCATCCAGCAGTGGAGATGTCACGGTCGAGTGCAGCAAAAAAAGGAACAGGGAGTCGGGGCTGTTCCACTCACACTCAGCTGCACCCAACACTAAACTGTCACCTCTCGTGTATGTCCCCGTGCCTGCCCTCACAGGGGGGTGGTGAGCACAGCCCTGGCCTCCTCGCCTCGCCAGCCCAGACTGGCCAGCCCTACCTCCCTCCCTCTCCTAAGCCGATGGGACAAAAGCTGCCCTTGTGGGAGCCGGGACCATTATAATTAAAAAGGAAACATAATAAAGCCCGCTCTGAAGCCAAATCCCCATCCCCAGAGCGACGCCCAGCCCACCCCTCACTGCCCACCGAGGACACATGGCCCCTTTGTGTGCCCCGTGCAAGGGCCACTCCCGTCCCAGCCTGCCCTGCCACTCTTCTCTCTCCCTGCCTGCCCTGTACCCTGATGGCCCCAGCGTCCCAGCACAGAGCCTAGCCCCCTCTGCTCACAGAGAGTAAACTGAGGCCGAGGAGGCAGGGGCCTGAACCCAGGCTCGCGACTCCCAGCCACAGCTCCCACGGCCAGCATCTGGCCACCAAGTGTCCTCTCTCCTTGCCCTGGGCCCCAGAGCAGGGGTTACAGATGAAAAAAAGACAGCGGGGATCGTAGAGGCCCACTCGCTTCACCGACAGCAATCCCAGAGACAAGACGCTGAGTCCGGAGAGCCTGACAGCTGGGAAGACGCTGCAGGCCAGAGGCAGACCTGGGACAATGCTCTGGGCCTCCTTGCTCCCAGCCCAGCCTCTACGGCTCCAGGAGGGGCCCAAAGGCAAGCCAGGCTCCAGGCATGGACATCGGGCCTGAGGTTATGGGAGCTGACACCTGACGGGGTCGGGGAACTCCCGGGAGCTTCTCTAACAGCAGGCGGGATGGGCCCTGCCCACAGCAGGACAGGGTTGATACAGCTTACAGAGAGCCCAGTGTCGGGGCCTCCCATTGTCACCCTACACAGCATCCTCACCGCCCCCACCAGCCCAGCCCAGCCAAGGCAGAGCCACCTGCTTGCAGCGTTCTCCCTATTCATAGTCCCTGAGCCCTCAGCTCAGGCTAACATGGGACAGCCCCTGGCCCCTCTCAGGGGTCCTGCTGCTGAGCCCCTAATGCGCTCTGTACCTGGGCTATCAGGTGACCCCGCAGGGTCTCAGAGGAGGCTCAGGGGACACCAGGAGGCTTCAAGGGACAAGAACCAGGTCCCCTCCTGAACAGGGCAGTGTTGGGCCAGGGATGAGATATCTGGACTCCTGTGTGCACGTAAGGGGACCTCAGGCGGGGGCCGCTGGATGTGGGCAGGGCCGGGAGAGCAGAGACAGCACTGTGTCATTGTTTATTCACAGTAACCTGTTGCTATGTAGCATCTCTCCTCCGACGGCTGTGCCCCAAAGCTGCCTCACCGTTTCACCTCCCTCCCCTTCAGGTAAAATGCTCCCCTCACTCCCATTTTACAAATAGAGAAACTACCCAAGGCCCCACGACCTAAGTGGTAGAGTCCCGACTCAAGGCCAGGTCTGTCTGGCCCACGACTCCTCAAGTGGGATTACAGGATGCTCTCACCCAGCAGGCCCACCCAGCACGGGGACGTCAGTCCTGCCCTTCTCTGCAACGCTCAGTGGGGCACAGAGTCACGAGTCACCCACTCATCCCACTCACACCAGCCAAGGCCGAGGAACCCCAACAATGTGTGCCACGTAAGAGCAAGTGTGAGCGTGTGTGTGCACGCACGTGAACACTAGATGGGGTCCCCTCCACGGTCCGCCATCTCTACTTCTCCCCATGGTGCAGCTACCTTGTCCAGAAGCACTGAGGGGGGCTACCCCGGGCACCCAGGGCAGGGGCAGCCAGGAGGGGGACACAGAGCCCCACGCACTCCTGCACCCCAGGAGCCAGCCGGGCGGGCAGGGATTAGGCAGATAATGCCTCTTGTAAGAACAAGGGGTTGCTGCAAAGGGAACACAGGAGTGGGGGGCCACGGGACAGTTTGGATTTCTCCTGGGGTGAAAACTGAGCCCCCAAAGAGGAGGTCCCCCTCCTGCCAGGCCCTAATCCCCGTCCTTCTCACCAAAACCCCAAAGAAGAGGCTGTTCACCGGTGGCAGATTCCTGCGATTCATTAATTCAGGATTTGCAGGGGTGACAGCCCAGCGCCCCTCCCCGCGGGTGGCAACCTGAGCGGAGCAGGTGGGCGCTGCTGGTAGGGGACGCTGGGAACAACAGGGGAAAAAGTCAGCTGGGGAGCCTCCTGCCTTTCTGGTTCATCTGGGGCTTCCGGGGCCAGGAGACCAAAAGATATCCCCGAGGCTTCTGGGTATCCTGGGCCAGCTCCAGGCTGTTTCTGGCAGTGGAGGGAGCAGAGTCACCCCCAGTTTTGCATCTCTCCAGGGCTCTTTCTGTTTTACCAGTTTTTAAATTACTGATTTGTTTCCCTTTTTCATGAGGTGTCATCTCCACACAGTAAAATGCCCAGATATTAACTGTACAGTTGAATGGGTTTCAGTGATGCTACAGAGACCCAGGCAGCACCACAATCAAGACCCAGAACATTCTTGCTGCCCCAGAAGTTTCCCTCCTGCCCTCTTTCTGCCAACTCCCACCTTCAAGGCAACCACAGATCTGCTTCCTGGCGCATGGAGCTGTTTTGCCTCTGCTCCAGCTCCTGCTCACAGAATCCAATGGTTGGGCCTGTCCTCTGTGCTCAGGATAACATCTGCAGGTCCGCCACGTCAGCATGGGAGACCCAGGTGTCTGCAGGGGACCAAACCCAATGAAGGGTGCTGTGGCTGGAACCAGTCTGCAGAGCCCTCAGGTCTTCCCAGGCCCAAGGATTCCGGCCTCCTATACTTTCAGTGCTTCAGATCCACCTGGATCTTTCAAATCTGGGATCCACTCCCTGGTTTTCACCTCCCGTCGCATGTCTGTCCCTCCTCCCACCTGCCGCTGCCACTTCTGACCCCACATCCCACTGCCGCTCACTCGCCAGGGCCCTCCCCCAGCCACTCTAGCTCTGCTCCAGAGCAGCTCTCCAAAGGCACAAGTCACGCTACCAGGATCTCCCGTGTCTTCTCATTGCCCACTGAAGGTCCGAGCCTTAAAGGCGTTCTAGGCCCTGGAAGACGGAGCCCCCTCCACCCTAAACCTCGTCTCTCATACTCTGAGCCCCACAAGACTACTCTAGACAAACCCACTTCATTCCGTGTCCCCTTCTTCTTCCCCAGGCCTCTGCTCAGGCTGCTTCCTCTGCCAGAACACAGGAACTGTCCAGATCCAGCTCCCTCCCAAGAACATTCCCTCCCCACCCAGGCTGGGTCCAGTTCCGCTCCACCCCTGCTGGATGTAACTAGGTCTCCCTTCTCTGTGTCACCCCTGCCTTAATCTGTACCCCTCCCCCACCCTAGCTTCCAGCCTGCAGTTCGGTGTCTTGTTCAGATCTGGATTCCGGGGCCCGAGCCAGGGTTGGCACATAATAAATCTCCACAAGATGCTACCACCGCACCACCCAGACCCTCCTGGGCCCTGGCCCAGCACACGCTTGGGCACAGAAGAATTGGATGCGGTTGGGTTGAATCAGCAGTGTGGCATTGGGGCAGAACCGAAAGCCGAGGTAGTGGCACAGACAGGAAGACAGGGGATTTGTGTCAGGTTCCCCAAGGGCTGGGTAGGTCTAGCTTCAAGTCAAGCTTAGCAATTATGTGACTTGGCAAAGCTACCCAGTGACCTGAGCCTCAGTTTCCCTATCTATAATGTGTGTGTGCGAATAATACCCACCTCGCTAGAGCTGTGCTTGCTTTAGTACCCTTTGGTGTTCTGTGCATATGAAGCCTGCACTGTGTTGCCTCAGCCTACGGTTCTTCAAAGCCCCTGCTTTGGCCTCAAGTGGAGAAGGGACAGTAAGAAGAGGTTGGTATGCAGTAGTATGGGGTGGGAAAAACAGGGAGGTCCCCAGCCTGCTAAGGCTGGCCACCTCCTCCCAGCAGCCTCCAGAATCCTGTCTGTCGACCTGCCGACCCACCCTGGCCTTCCTGCTCCTCACATGGTGGGAGAGATCATGGGCCAACATGATCGGGTCAGGCAGAAGGAAGCAGCAAGCAGACAAGCCATGAATTTCACAGCGGAACTTCTCACCGACCACCAAAACTGCCATCACCAGACAAGCCAGGGCGTGGAAGGTGCTTGGTCCCTACAATGGTCTACAACTCAGCCATTAAAAAGGAAGGAATTCTGCCACACTCTGCAGCAGGGACGAGCCCTGAAACAGGACGCTGAGTGACAAAGCCAGGCACAGAGGCCACAGAGTATATAACTCCCTGTACACACAACGTCCAGAACAGGCAACTTAAAAGCCAGGCGTGATGGTGCATACCTGTAATCCCAGCACTCGGGAGGCTGAGTCAGGAGGATCATTGCAAGTCTGAGACCAGCCTGGGCTACAAAGTGAGCTCAAGGCCAGCCTGAATTGCATAGCAAGACCCTGGCTCAAAAAGACAAAAAATAAAAAAAATAAAAATAAAAAAAAAAAAAGAAGAAGAAGAAAGAAAGAAAAAGAAAAAGAAAATCAGAACATGCAACTTACAGAGATGGAAAGGAAACTTTGGTAAAGCTGGTGTGCAGCTGACAGCTACAGGACCTGGGGTCTCTCTTTTTCACTGATGAAAACATTCTAGGATTGGGGGGATGGCGGGAGTACCTGTGAATGTCCTAAAAGCTATCAAACTGCACCCTTTAAACAGGTGAATCATCCAGTGTGTGAATTATGAATTACCATTCAATCAAGGTATTTAAAAGCACAGCAAGGGGAGGGAGCGGCAAAGGGGCAGCTGCAGGAAAGCTGCAGCATTCAGGGTCCCTCTCCTGTTAGAATCCTTGATGTGGGATTCACAGCTTCCTAAGTCTCCCGGCAGCCCTGCCAGAAGGGCTGTTTGCACATCCATTTTACAGAGGGGAGGGCTGAGGTGCAGAACCTGCCAACTGAGAAAAAGCAGCTGGGAATCTAGGCTTTGAAATCAGACAGCAACCTGGCCCGGGCCTGCCTGCCGAGCCCCACTTCAGGGCTTCCCTGACACTCCAGGAACATGAGACCGGTGTCCCCACTTGCCAGTGGTTGCCCTCCGATAGGCTGCAGGGTTAGAAGGAGCGGCCACCGTGCTGGCACCCACCCCAGACAGGTCTGCACAAGTGTGAGCATCCCGGCCTCACACCCACAGCACTGCCTGGCCCTGCATCCCAGGCCAGGGCCACGCCCCACCCCAGGCGAGCCTGAGCAGCTGGGAACACCTGTTCACCTGGCTGGCTGGAGTCACCCAGTGCCCGAGGCCATCTCCTTGGGGGTGGCAACTGGAGCAGGGATTGCCAGGTGTGAGAGGGTGTGTGGCTGTAGAGGGGATGCAGCCGTGTGCAGGGTGTGCACTGGTGTGCTCTGGTATGTGAGCATTGGGTTTCCATGTGCCGCAAAGGATGTAGGTGCAGAAGAATGACGAGGAAGGGCTGCAGGCTTGGTGGGCATGTGTCTGGCGTGGTCTGTGCGTGTGTGTGCATGGCACCTGCGGGTGGGGTACGGGCTTGGAGTTCAGAGCATGCTGCGACCAAGGCTTCATTGCACTGCCTCAGCTCGGGAGTCACAGTGGACCCAGATGAGTGTGCATGCAAGTGGTGTAAATGTGACCATAGGTGTATGGCAAGGGGGCACCCTCAAGGTCCTCTGCTCCTCCCCATGTGGCTGTCACCCTTCAAACCTCCCCTACTACCTCCTCCACTTATGATTCTCCCAAATCAGAGTTCAGACTCCACTCCCTGGCTTTCTCTTACAAACTGAGAAGCCTGGGAGAGAAAACCCTCTGAGCCTCAGTTTCCACATCTGTGCAATGGGGACAGACCAGCTCCCGCCGAAACAGCTGCTATGGACACCAACAGGAGGGAAGGGCCAGAAGCAGGAGAGGAATTTGGTGGTAAACAAGTGTGTGCGTAAATGAATGCTGAAGAGGGGCAGGTCAGGAGCCCTCCCTCTCTCCTGGTCTTGCCTGGCCACTCCCCGCCAGCCAAGGCCCCAGAGAGTTCTGGGCTCCAGCCCTCGCCCGGTCTTGGCAGCTCAGTGAGGTGGGGTCAGGCCCCACTCTCCTGGGCGGGCAAGGGCAGGCCTGGGGAAACTGGCACTCCCAGGGAGGAGACACCCCAGAACTCCAGGTGCTGTGCCTGCCAGCGACAGGTGCAAAGGGAGGATGGGTGTGGGCTCCCTAACGACATGTATTCATTCAGCAAACCCCTTCTAGGCACTAACTCTGCCAAGGCCTCAGCCAGGCACTGGGGCTGCCAAAACCAACAGTCCCACCCCTGCCCTTGGGGGCTCTGGCAGAGATGGTTTCAAGCCAGTGCAGTTTGTCCAGATGATTCGAGAGCTCTGAGAAGGCTGGGTGGCCCAGGGAAGCTTGCTGGAGGAGGGCGTACGGACCTCCCGGTGGGCCAAGGACACAGCTCGGACAGAGACCTGGGCTCCCTGTCTTGAGTGAGGAACAACAAGAGATGGCGCTCAAGAGGCTTCAGCACAGCAGCAGGGCGGGCACGTTAGCCTGAGTCCTGGCAGTGAAATTAGACATCCTTAATGACGGTCACTCCGTGCTGCCTTGACATAGGCCTCAAGACCCCAAGCTGCATTCATATCCAAGAGCTTCCGTGGTTCTTGTCACAGTTCTACCACGGAAGGGGGCATAAAAATATATATATATTCCCAATCCCTTTTTACCTTGGCCCCTAGGAAACTCACAGACTAAATTGAGCACTTACTTGCTGTGACAAAGACATTCCAGAAGCCTCTGTGCTTTCAACACCCTCTCTTAGTGTCCCTCCTTTCTCTTTCAGGTTTTGATTATTTCCCTGGAAATCTTGGGGGTAGGGGTAGAGAAGGGGCAAACGAATGGCCACCAAGTAGCATATTTTGCTGGGGTGAAGCAAGAACACACGTTTACCGGGTGCATGTATGAGTATTCATGTGAGCACGTATGCAGAGGAGTCTGCCTGGAAGCAACACATGTGAGGTTAGGGTCTGTGTGTGCATTCAGGCAGACATGTGTGTCAGTGTTCGAGGGGACCTGTCCAGAGCTGTGTATAGGTCTGTGCAGCTGTGCCCAGCCTGGGGCCAGGAGGGTCACAGCAGCCATGCCTGTCCCACCCAGACCCCCAATTCTGAGTTCTCGCCCACCATCAGCACCAACAGGCTTCTTCTTAATCTCTGCCTGGCACACTGCCAACTCCAAAAGAGTCCGAGGCTCAAAGAAGAGGTGATGTCTGCCCCAGTCCCACCAGAAAGATCAGGGTCTGGGTCTCCTGAGACTTGGTTTCCTCGAGGCTGGCACTCTTCACCTATAGGACTGGTCCTTCCCTGATGTGTGACCAGGAACACGCCTCTCTGAGCCTCCATTCTGCCCTGACTTCCGTACCTACACACAGCACTGCTTGTAAGCTTAGAAAAGAGGTTCATTCCCTGCTTGTTGATTTTAAATGATGAAGATTCCCCTCCTTCTACTTCTCCTTCAAAAAGAACCCACTTTGAGACCCCTGGCTATGAGAGAGAAGTCTGTGACCCAGGGCAGAAAGAGGCTTAGGCAGGGGCTTCTCTCTGTGCCTCAGTTAACAAATCTGCAAGATGGAAAGGAGTCTGCTCTCCTCCGTGTGCCCACTCCCTCTGAAGTCAGCACAGGGACCTCATTTGGTCCTCCTGACACCTTACAGGGAGATGCACAGGGCTGCCTCACAGACAAACCCCAGGCCACAGCTCCCAGGCTGGGTGAACTCCTGCCCAGATTCCAAATCTCCACCCACCACTCCTCTCAGACCGGGCCTGCTGCTGCACACAGTAGGGCTCTCTTGGGCTCAGACACCACTGGGTCCTCATGCCCAGAACCTGGGCAAGGGAGGCATTGCCCCAGAGGGGCTCAGGCCTCAACTTGGGAGCCCCTAGCTAGGCCCTGGTGACTGGGTGCAGGGCCAAACCATTCTGTGGCTTAATGAGGAGAATGTGCCAAAGACACGTGTATTTACAAACCTGCCACTGCCAGCCACACCGCAGCCCCAAGAGGCTGCCAAGCACACTGGCAGGTGGGCTTCCAAGCTGCCTCTGCTGGCGCCCTCCAGAGGGCACCGTCCAAGTGGTGGACAGCCAGGGCTGCTGCAGGCAGGCAAGGGCCACCCACTCAGAGCCAGCCTCACCCTGGCAGGGTCCTAGGCTCCTGCTCTCCCAGCCGTGAGGCGAGTGCAGGGCTGCAGGGAGGAACATTCACGCCATCTCTGCAGCTCCTTCTGCTCCATTATGCTGAAGACCAGGCCCAGCAGCCGCTGTGGGGAGAAGAGGACACAGGAAAGACCAGGACCCCCTTCTGCCACACTGTCACCCAGACCCCTCCCAGGATCACGTCCTGCTTCCGCTGCTCACTGTGTGACTTTGAGCAAATGACTTCATCTGTCTTGTACCTCAGTTTCCACAAATGTGAAGTGGGGATAATGACCGTGCCAACCTCACCAGCGTGGAAGAGAAGACATGGTGGCTGGGGTGCCTTACAAAGGACAGCCTGGCTCCCTGCACTGTCTTGATAAGCATGAGCTGGTGGTGCACCAGGGGCTGTTCACATCGGCTTTTGCAAGACGGCACAGGCAGCGCTGGCCCAATGAGCTTCCTGCTCAGGCGTGTCGCACCTCCCGGTCTCTGCATGAACTGTTTCCTCCACTGGGAAGTCCTTTCTGGTGTCCCTTTGCTCTTGGCCAACCCACTGTCCCGCTGAAATCTAGACATGTAATTGTTTAATCCCCTGGGAAGACACCTGCAAGCATCCTCAGAATCTCACGGACCTCATGATTCTGAGAGGCAGACGTTCATGCTCTCCTCTTTCAGATGAGGAAACCAAGGCTCAGCAAGGGCTGTCAGTTAAATGGTGACCTTCCTAGCTGGGGACAAACAGGTCTGGGTGTTACCTTCTACACCTTTCTCATGCCACCTACTTCCCTTGTATCCCCCCGCCAAGCTCAGGCCTCCATCTCCAGGCCAAGCATTGTCCCAGATGAGCAGCTTGTGTCCAGGAGCTTGCGGAGGCCCCGGGGATGGGCCAGGGAGCTAGGAGAGCCTGGAGACCCACTGCCAAGCACTGGGGTGGGAAGGGCTGTGCGCCTATGTGCACAGAGGCCTGACCCTCTGTCAGCCAGGGAGAAACTTCCAGAGGAATGTAAGCTATGAGGGAGGAGGGGAAAGCAGGCCCAGGCAGTCACCATGCACAGTGCCATGCGGAGGTAGTGGGGGAGGGGGTGGGCCAGGGGAGACCCCAACCCACCCATCCCTGGAATCCCAGCAGGTCCTGAAATCCGCACCATGAAGGCCTGTCTGCCCCCAGGGCTCTGCTTGGCTGGGCAGATGATTCAGGGAAGCCAGTGGGGTGTGCCCGACAGAACCAGCTTCCAACCCAGCCCAGCTTCCGGAAGTGGGACCTCAGGCATGACAACTCCTGCCTGAGCCTCAGTCTTCCCTTCTGCAAGCTCCAGCTCAGTCATGGTGAAACACGCAGGTGGTACCCAAAATACCTGGGCAGAGCAGACCATCACAGCAGTCACAGTCCTGATGGCGGCGGTCCCCACAGAGCTCGTGGTCAGGTACAGCACCATGCCATGGGCTTCACACTGTTCTCTGTTCCCTTTGCCTCACGGTGGCCTTAGGACACCTATATGCCCACAGCTGCACTGGATAGGAGAGGAAACCATGGCGAAGAGGGCACAGTGGCCCCCAGGAGTGCAGTGCAGCAGTGGGAGAGTGCAGTCTGGCCCTGCCCTGTGTGCTGGCCCCTCTGGACCACAGACTCCAGCGGGAAGGTGCCCTGTTTCTGCGTCCTTAGCCCCAAGTCCAAGGATCAAGGGCACAAGGCTTGGGGACTTACTGAAGGAACAGAGGTGCCCCCATATGTGATCCCGAACCTTCATTATAGGGCCCCTCTCCTAGTGATTCCCCCCAGATTTGAGACCTTTGCCACCCATAGCTGTGCCTCCCTTTGCCAATACAGACCTAGCCTCTTATCCCCAATCCCCACCCTGGCACTGAGGCTTCATGGGAATGAAGGAGGTCCCCTCTCCTGGACCTCCCCTCCCCTCCTGGCAGGGGTGATGGGGCGGAGCCCTCTGACAAAGTGGGCCCTCCACGGGGCCCCTGGTGGGGGCGGAGTGAGAGGTGGGCCGGGGACTTCCTACCCCGAGGGGAGGGACTCCCCACCACCATTCAGCGGTTTCTAAATCACCTTACAAACCCCGGGGATGACCCAAGAGTGCCCGTGGGCAGGGCGGAGAGGATGCAGTGAGCAGGAATGAGCAGGCAGTGACAGGGCCGCTCCTTGCCACCAGGCCCTAGCACAGCACACACGTGCACACACGCCCCATCAGGTCTGGGGAGCCCCTCACACCTGCCAAGCCAACCGCTCCTCTCCACACCCCCTTCCAAGGGCTGGGCCCCAGGAGCCTCATGAGGTGCCACTTGGGGCCTTGGGTCCTCAAAAGTCTCCTAAGGAGGTACCACTAGGGGTTAGGGGGACCCAAGAGACACAAACCCTGTCTGCTGTTGCTGCTTAGCTTTTGAAACTGCAGATGTGCCACTGGGAGGTGGAAGTCTGTGCCCTGAACTCTAGACAGGCCACCAGGGCAGCACGGGGAGCTGCACAGGGCTGCCACGCAGACGAATACCAGGCCACAGCTCCCAGGCCAAGGAACTCCCTGCTGGGTGGGTGGAGAGCATTTTAAAGATTCAATGACATCGGTTGAGGACTGAGGATGTGGCTCAGTAGGAAAGCGCTTGGTGAGCATGTGCAAGACCCTGGGTCCCATCCACCACACACACACAAACAATAAAGACACAACTTGTAGCTAGCTCCTCCTAAAAAGCACACAGTGCGGAGAATTGTCCCTCTGCTGGCCTCAGCCACCTTCTTGCAGCATCTTTAAGCTGGCACAGGTCCCAGGGCACGCTGCGCACTTTGCCTCACCCCCTCCCCTCACCCCGTGGGACAGGTGTGCTCCTCCCACCCGCAGGCGGAAACCGAGAAAGGCAGGTGACTCACCAGGTCACACCTTGAGGAAGTAGAGTCGAGGCCACACCCCAGTTCTGTCCCACTCCAGACCAGTGTTCCTCTCTGGGGTGACAGCTGTGACCTTTGGCAAGTCGCCTGTGCCACCAACATTCTCTGTCATGACCTGGACAGTCCTGGGGGAAGGAAGGAGCCTTTCAGTAATGCTGGAGAGGAAGGAAACAATGAGCAAAGGCAGGCCCACGACCTTGTGTCTTACGCGCAGTGAGACGGAGAAACTGGGACTCAGCTAAGGGGACCCAGGGTCACTCCTAGAACGACCTCCACCTGCTGTGTGACCTCTGCAGAGGCACCTCCATCTCTAAGCTTGCTCAAATTCTTCGAGCCTGCAGTAGAGGTGAAAAGGGCCACTTCTTGCACTGACACGGGCATTCAGAGCCACCAGGCAGGCAGAGTGCCCGACACCCAGCAGGTGTCCACTGATGGCTTTCTGCCTCTTCTGTCCAAGATATGAGGCCAAGACAATCTTTGCCCGAGCAGGTGGTGTCTCTGGGCATCATGATGGCAGAGAGGTGCCAGTAACTTCCACGGCCCTGCCCCAGCTTCCAAGGCTGCTCAGCAAAGCCCCAGTGGATGTCACTGGCCAGCACCAGACCCATGTCCCCAAAGGCTGGTCCTGGCAAGGGAGTCAGGCACAGAGCCCCACCAGTGCTGGGGCAGGAGAGCAGGTAAGGCCTGGATTAGTCCCTGTGCCCACCAGCCTGGGGCACTGAGCTTAGCAGTAGCCAGCCTGTGAATAGAACTCTATTTTGGGGGTACTTCCTGGAATAACAGTAGCACTGGCTATCTCCAGGAGCTTCTGAGGAGCTGGGCAGCCATGAGAACAGACATCTTGGCTTGGGGAAGCCACAGGCACCAAACTGTCCACCCAGCAACCTGTTACCTCCCAGAAGCCCAGAAGTACAGCTGCAACTGAGAAAGGGGATGACAGGAATGACTCTGGGCAGGCATCTCTGTATTTGTGGATATAGCATTAAGGAGCACCTAGGGGAGGATGGATGGACAGAGAGATGGATGGATGGATGGATGGATGGATGGATGGATGGATGGATAGAGAGATGGACGGATGGGTGAGTGGATGATGGGTGGGTGGATGATGAATGGGTGGGTGGAGAGATGGATGATGGGCGAGTGAATCGGATAGATTTGGATTCTGAAAACCCCAATTACGGACACTTCTGTAGCCGCAGCTCCCCAGGCCCCACCCATACACACACCTTCTATGAGCTTCTTACTGTAAATCCTATGGCTCCCCCTCCTCAGCCACAGAACATGCTACCGCACCAGCGTGTCCAGAATAGCCTTTGCCAAACACAGACACAAGCTGAACGCAAATGCCTGAAGTTCCTCCTTCTGTAGGGGGACAATTCTAAGGCTTGTCCTCTACACTGTCCTGGAGGTCCTCAGTGGAACCAAGTCCGGGTGGTCCACTTGCTCACCTGCCCCGACAGGCCCTCTGTAGGCTGCTCTCCCATCCTGTTTCCCGACTTCCCTCGATGCACATCCAGGAATCCCCTCGGGAACACACCGCCTGCTCTCAGATCTTTGGCTCAGGTCTGCTTCGAGGAGACCAGACTCAAGATAACACTTCTGCCACTCACCTAGAATCTTGGACAAGTCATTCAGTTCCTGTGCTCCTGTTTCCTCGTCGGGAAAATGGAGATCAGTATTGAGCATCTGCCGCAGGCCCGTGGTTGGGAGTAGTGGGGTCTGCCTGTGCCCCTCGTCTTGCTGGTGCTGAAGGTACAGAGAGAAGAGGGGCCAAGTCCTTGCCAGGGAACATCCCGAAGGTAGAAGTGAGGGGTTGGGTCCCAGCCATGGGGGAGGAACATGAGAATCAAATCTTAGCTTCCCACAGCCTCACTGTGCACCCCCGGGCAGCTATGCCTCGCTGGGTGACTCTGTTTACCCTTCTATCAGGTGAGGACATGACCAGAACCCACTTCCTGTGGCTTCTGTGAAGAGAAAGAGAGAATGCAAAGGTGCAGCTGCCACTTGTGACAGTGTGTGACAGAAGGACGGCAGTGTCGCCGTTGTTGAGGGGTATAAGGCAATGGGAACCCTGAGCCTGGGGCACTCAGCTCAGCTGTGAACAGAGGGGTCGGTGCCCTGGGAGCTCAAGGAAGGAAGGACCCTGGTGGCCCAAGGGTGGGGCCAAGATGAAGACAGCCTCTGGGGCCCTGAGCCCGGCCACCAAGGGCTCCACAAGCTGAGGGGAGGCTCGCCATTGGCCTCAGCGGCCCCTGCTCCCCCAAGTTCACCATCACCCTTGGGCCAGTGGGCTGTAACACCAGTCTCAAGCTGAGGGCAGCGAGAGGAGCCCCACCCACGCTGAGGGCAGCAGGGGGTGGACAGGGCCTCCTCCTGCCCCAGGCCCAGTAGGAATATGGGGCCCCGGGCCCCAGAGTGCAGATTTGGCAGCAATAGGTCTAGGGCGGGCCCAGCCAGGTTATGGAACTATTTATTTATTCCCTCCCACACTGCATCTTCCATACGGAGAAACTGGGCCCAGAGAACTGACCCAGAACCTCTACTGTATCCCGAGAAAGGGAGGAAAAAACATGTGGCAGGAGAGAGAAACTGGAACTTGGCCAAGGGGACCCAGGGTCATTCCTACAGTGACCTCCACCTTCTGTGAGGCCTCAGCCGAAGCACCTCCATCTCTGAGCCTGCTCGGATTCCACAGTCTGAAGTGGAGGTGGAAAGGGCCACCCTAGCACTGACGTGGGCATTCAGGAACACCCAGGCAGGCAGAATGCCTGGCACCCAGCAGATGCCCACCGATGGCTTTCTGCTCCCTCTGTTCAGGAGGTGAGGCCAACACAATCTGTGCCCAAGCCTGTGGTGTCTCTGGGAGCCAGGGTGGCAGAGAAGGTACTCCTGGGCCTGGTGCTCACCCAGCGCCCCGTCCCCAGGGGACACCAGCCTGACAGCGCGCGGGCAGAGTCCTGTTCCAGGAGGCCTGGCTGCCAGCCCCTCTGCCCAACAGGTGTGAGCCCAGGAAGCCTCCCTGAGCCCCTGTGACACTCAGCAGAGGGCAGAGCAGGGCTGCTGGGCAGAGAGGGCCCAGCCTGATGCCACCACGTTTCTCTCTGGCAGAACGGCGTTCTGCAGAATAGTAGTCCATTCGTAGAGAATTCCTCAGTGCTGGCCCCCAGCTGCCAAGGGAGGAGTGGGGGTGTGCCTGCAGCCCTGCCTGACAAATGCCCCGGCAAGTCCCAGCACAGGACCTGCCCGCCTGCCCGGGGCGGGGAGGGAGGTGGTGGCAGCCGGCCAGGTGGGGATCCAGACACTGCAGGGCAGCCTGTGCCCCACACCAGTCACGGCTGCAGCTGCCAGAACCTTCTTTTCTTTCTCCTCCTCCCCTCTTCCTCCTCCTCTTCCTCTTGCGTCTCTTCTTCTTCCTCCTCTTCCTCCTTCTTCTCTTCCTCCTCTTCCTCCTCCTTCTCTGGAGAGCAGGAGTGTGACTGCCAGCTTTCCATGTACACACACGTGCCTGAGCATGCACGCATGTGCGCGCACACACACACACACACAGCTGAGCATACTTAAACCCAGCCCTGCTGGGCCAGTGTCCCCAGGCACCAGCCCACTAGGAAGGGACATACACTGTTGAGTCCTCTGCTGGAGCTCCAAAAGAAGCCAAGGAACTTACACAAGAGCTAAGTTCCAATTCCAACACTGTCTCTGAAGTTACTGTGTCACCTCGGACTCTACCTCTCTGGGCCTCACGTTCCCCACCTGTCAAGTGGGAATAACATGGTGTAATTAGAGGTGCCTGTGAGTGCTGGCCAGTGCTGTGCACACACTAGACAGACCTGGGACTTGGAAAACAAGCCAGGCTGCCTTGTCCACAACACATGGATGTGGTCATATTGATTCGATCAATGAGCACTTAGGTGAGTTTGAGACAAGTGATTCCTGCTTTCTAGGCCTCAGTGTTTCCCCTTGTAAAATGAGCTGGTTAGGACACAGCCCCTGACATTCTTCCCATAAGCACCATGCTAAGCATCAATGATAATCATTCATGCAACATTTTGTTGCTACTGAGAGAAAAGGTGGAAAGACGGGAGTTCCTGAGATGGTGGGGTCTGAGCAAAAGGAACGTATGCCTGAGAGTGAGATTTCAGGTGCTAGAAATTTCCATATGCAACAGACCAAATTCAAGGCCAGCAAAGATTCTTTGCCTAAGTGTCTGCCCTCTGTCGCAGAGGCCATTGTCCCTGGATAAGGTAAATTACCTCTTACGGGCTGTGTGGCCTTGGCCTGGTTGTCAGGTGCCTTGTTCCCCTGATCTCCTTTTCTATAATGTGGGGGGTTCATCCTGGTTTCCAGGGGCAGCTCTCAGGGTTAGGAAATCACAGATATGGCCCACAGGCTTGGCAGGGTTTCCTCTTCCAAGAGTTCCTCTTCCTCCAGCGCTTGGCACTAAACTCTGAGCTTGTGCTAAGGGGACTGGCGGGAGCCCAGCAGTTGTGACTCCTGCCCTTCAGGACCTCACACTCTAGGCAGGGGAAACAGGGAAAAGCAGAAAATAAGACTGAGACAGGGTGGGCCATGGGGCCCCTGGGAAGCTCTCTTGGAGGAGCTGAGAACTCCACAGCAGCCATGCAGGTGTAAGAGCAGAAATACACCAAGCAGAAGCAGTCTGTGCAAAGGTCCTGGGGCAGAGACCAGCTTGGGGTTTGAACAAAAGCCCTGCGGAGGGGCGGCTAGAGATTGTCAAGTAATAGTGATGTCAGAGGAAGTGCACATGGGGCCTGGGAGGCCACTAAATTCCCCAACACCTTCATTCCATCCCAAATCCCCTTCACCTGCTTCCCTGATAGCACCCCGAGACCCAGAGCCCACAGGCCAGAGCCCACAGCCTCCTCCTGGAAAGCAGGCCACACACAGAGGGCTTTTCCCAGATGTGGAGAAGCTGCTGAGTCTTTTTTCCCAGCATGAGGAGCAATGGCTCCCTCCTTGGAGCAGGGATGAGCAGAGGCATGCAGCCCCTCTGGGAGCCTCCAAGACAGTCCCAGCCTGAAAAGGCTCAGCCCTAGGGGTGGGGATTAGAGGGCTGCAGGGCAGGGGTGGGATTAGGACAAATCCCCACAGGGCTAAGCCAGGCAGGGCTTCCCCTGCCCCGGCCACTGGCCCGGAAAGCCCCCTCCACTGATCTCACCCCCATTCAGGGGCTAAGCCCTTGTCCCTTCCTGTCCATCAGCGAGAAGGGCTGTAGAGGCAAGACCCCTGGAGGAAGCTCTGGAGAGTGGGAGGTCCCAACCCTCCTTTCTCCCCCATGACCCTTCTGGACCTGCCCGGAAAACCCCAAGCCAGAGCCTCTAGCAGCACTGGGTCCAGTTCACCCTGTACCACACTGCACAATCCTAGTCCTGGGGAAGTCTTCCTGCATTAACCTCCCTTGAGGTCTCCTATACAAAAGTAAGTCATAAATGTGCCACTTGATGGGTTTGCTCACACCGAAAACACCCACGTGAGAAACTTCCACAACCTCCTTCCCACACCCTCTGGCTCACCCCACCCTGCCCACCCGAGGCTCACAGCCGTCTCGACTTCAGCCACTGTGGGTTGGCTTTGCAGCGATGCATAGCATATGCGCTTGGTCACAGCCCACGCTATTTTGTCTGGCCTCCTTCAGCCAGCTCGTGCGAGACTGGTCTGCTGTAGCCTTGAAGGGATAACTTGCTCCCTCTCAGTGCTGTGTAATATTCCACCCTGGACTGCACCATGTCTGTGGATAGGCGGGAGCACTTTCCTTCAGAGTGAGTGTAGCTGTGATCTACTACTGTGTAACAGGTGATCCCCAGACAAAGCAGCTCCAACACAACAACAAGCACTCACCGTCTCCTAGCTTCTCTGTAGGTAAGGACCCCAGCAGCAGCTGTGCTGAGTGGCTCTGGCTCAGGATCTGAGGCCCCTCAGGGGGTGGACTTTCACCCAGGTTGCCCCGTCCTTGAACACGGCTCTCCGATCGTCCATCCTGTGACCTCTGGGTGGGGTCCGGGCTAAGGCCCATTGGTGGGAGGTTGGGAAGAAGGGGAAGCTTCTCTCCTAAGCCTTGGGCATTCCCTGCATCCCAGCAGGGTGTGGACAGAAACAGGGTCCCATGTGATTGTGTTCTGGGCACCTGGGGCCTGTGCACGGGGCCTCCATGCCACGGTCCTGGAACACGTCTCCACCTCAAAGTGCCTGGCCGGCGGACCAGGTGAGCTGTGAAGAACACGGCACTTTACATGATGACAGTTGAAGTCAGGGCGGAGCACAGGGCTGGGAGGCTAGCCCAGAGCACCTGCTTTCCTAGCGGTAAGGGAAGGAACTGGGCTCTAAGGGGTGAAGCCCACGGAGGAGATAGCAGAATGCAAGAGTCCTTGTCCTGCTGCCCAAGGCCGGGAGAGAGGCCCAGAGCCCTCTGCAGTCAGGTGGGGCTCTGCCCTCAGGGCCAGGGAGGCTGCTTCCAAGTTTTTAGGTTCTTTCTTTTTTTTTTTTTAAACTGAGGATTGAACCTAAGCGACACACCCAGCCCTTCCTTCCTTCCTTTCTTTTTTTTTAATTTTAATTTTAATTTTAATTTTGAGACAAGGTCTTACTAATTTGCTAAGGTACCTAGGCAGGATTCAAATATCCTGCCTCAGCCTCCCTCATGCTGGGATTACAGACATGCCAACAAGTTGTAAGCCATTTTGTTTTTAAACATGTAGGGAACACATTCTTTAGGACCCTCCCAGCTCCTGTCAACCTGGTGGCCCCTCCTGCCTAGCCCAGGAAACCCCACTCCAAAGGGGCCTGGATTGTCCATTGCCTGGCTATGAGGCCTGAGCCACCTGGCTTTCCACCCTGTGCCTCAATTTCCCCTGCAGAGAAGATCAAACCTCTCGGTTTTTCCACTGGAGTTGATGAGGGCCAGAGGCTGGGCACCTGGCTGGTGCCTGCCACATGGCTTGCTTCGCGGGGGCAGGGCTCAGCAACGCCCCCACCAGGCTGCCCTGCCAGTCCTCAGAATCCCGGGACAACGTCATGGGCCCTTCTCTTCCCACCCACCAGCTTTAACTCTCATTTCTCCTCCTCCCTCACCTGTGCTTTTCACCAGCTCTCAGGGTCTGAGCGTAAGAGGGGCCATGTGAATGTGACCAATCTCACGGCAAGCAGCTGTCGGGCTGCACAGAGGTCACCGCTGCAACTGAGGCCCTCAGAACAGATGTCGTCGGGCACTCTCAGCATCTCTGTCATACTTTAGGGCCCCTGACAGGCACTGCCCCCAGAGCCAGGTGCTCTGTACAGACACTTGTCTCGAATCCATGCAAGAACCTGGGTCCAGGGGTGTCATTTAACCCCAACTTGAGAGTGAAGAAACCAAGGGACAAGGAGACAAATCATATTTGCTCAGGGTCACATGATGGGACTGGGGCCCAGGGTCACCTGTTTGAAGCATTAGCCTATGGCACACGTGTGTGCTCCCTTGCACACTGGGCAAATCATGCAGCCATCCCTCACGAGGCTGCTGGACTCCACACTGCTTCTGGCATTTCTGGTGCTCTGCAGTCCGCCAAGAGGGTTCCCTTTCATCTTCGTTGCATGCCAGGGAGGAGGCCCTACTGGACACCAAACTGGAGGCCTGGCAGCCTGAGTCACGTGCCTGAGAACTGAGCTCCTGGACCTCGGAGACAGGGTGAGTCCACTATTGCCTCCCACAACATCTTGAGATGAGTTGGCTGGGACACCCCCACACCGGGCCCTGGCCCTGGCCCTGGCCCTGTTGACCAGCCTTCCCCTCCCTGGCCTCCGGGGCACCCTCTGCCCGGGAGGCCCCACCCTCAGGTTCCGGGCCCCAGGCTCTTCTTCCTTTCTTCTTTCACTCTGAGCCAAGAAGGTTAAAAACATGCCAAAAATGAGCCCCCTCTCGCCTTAGTGCACTCACATAATGTGTGGCAAAAGAGGCTGCATTAATCGCTTGGGACCCACATTTTTCAGTGACATTAATCTCTAGCCGGAAAAGCCTCTCGGGATGGTTCTTTTCAGTCTGAAGGCACTTAATGTGGGCCAGGGGAGCAGCAGGGGCCGCCTGGAATTCCTCTCTGCCTTCCAGCACCACACCCTCCAGCCCAGCCCAGCCCGCCAGCTTCCCTGGTTATGGCAGGCGGGCAGGTGGGGGGGGGACACCTGCAGGGGACCAGGGACAGAGGGAGGGCGCTGAGTGAGCCAGTGTGCTGCACCCATGCAGTGTGCCTGCGCAAAAGTGAGGAGCCTGGGGTTCAGCTCACACTCATCCCTAGGATGAGCAGTAGAGTGCACACCAGGTCTGTGTGCCTGCTGCACTCTCTTCGGAGAATGGGCTTTGGTGCACACCAGTGACCACGGTCCATGGTGAGCCTGGGTGTGCCACGGCGTGAGTGTACAAAACTGAAAGTGTGCAAGGGCAAGCGTGTGTACATGGGAATTCACACGGCTGCAGCTGGAGCAGAACTGTGCATGCCACACTCCAGAGGTCTGCGTGCACATGTGCGCAAGGCCGCACAAGTGTGTCTGTGGACCACACCAGCAATGGGGAGCCATCCAGGGCATGGCTGATTCTGAGTGTCCACAGGTATGAGGAAGAGGGCAGTGAGGCCAGGGCGAACTGGCAGGAGGTGTTGCCCTGCACACTTGTGTGTCTGACAGACAGGCACACAAGAATGTCACACTGGTCCCCTAGCCAGGTGACAGCAAGACAGGAATGAAAAAGGGCACCGGCTGCAGACTCTGATTGCCCCATTTGCAAGGGCTGATCACAGCTTCTTGTCGGTGGCTGGGAGTTGACCCTGGTGGCAGTGTTCATATTTACTCTACGGGAACCGACACAAGTCACACGCATCAAGGTTGGCTTTCACCACAGAGCAAGACACACCCCGTGCCAATCTAAGCACAGCCCACATGTGCTGACCTATGTGGGCATGTGTGTGCACCTCCGTATCCCAAATTAACTCTAAAATTGTGTGGTAGAAGCACATAGGATCATACCACAGTGCCAGAGAGAAGGGACGAGGGAGAGGCCGATGGAGGCAGCGTGAAGGGTTTACAGCACTCCTGGCCAGGGGGAGGGGGCCTTCTCAGCCCCAGTGCAGCATGGGCAACCTCCAAAAAGGAGAAGAGCTGCCTCGAAAATAAATGCGCTCGCCTGGGTACAGAAAGCGCCATGCTCCCCTCTTGGCACTGAATGCTGTCAAACCCAACTGCAGCAAGACGCACGGCCCCAGGGAGGCAGGGATACTCTGGGCCAGGTGGCCAGGGTGGGGAAAGGCTGGCCAGGGAGTGGAGGAGAGAACCACAGCCTCCAGGGAGTTGTGCATCCTTGAAAAACTGGTTTAACCTTTCTGGGCCTCAGCTGACTTACTGTGAAGTAGGGATCATGGATGATACCACCCTCCCAGGTTTTGGTGTTTTCAATGTATGTAAGTGGAACCTAAAAACACGAAGGCTTGCATTGACATGCAGCCTTGGGACAGGATGTGGCAAGGCGGGTACTTTATTATGTCAGCATTACGAGCACAAGGACTGAGCACAGGGGCAGGGGGTCAGGGGCTGTCTCTCTCCAGGGAGTGCTGGACTCACTCGATGCCCCCAGAACCAGAGAACAGGTGGCCAGCCCTAGTTTATCCTTCTGCATATCCCAGGTAACCCTCCCTGCCTCCCAGGGCTCCAGGGGAAAGCAGAGGCCATGGCCAGGTCTACACCCAGTGTATGATGTTCCCCTGCCCAGCACAAGGGTTTGGGTTCAAATAGTCATCACCCTCATCACTATTTCTGAGCACTTTCTTCCCGGCCACTGACTGCTAACTGCATCGCGGCTTTAGTTCATGCTCTCGTCTCCACAGTCACATCTGCTGACATCAGCCCCAGTCTACAGATGGTACAAGTGAGGCTTAGAGGGATCAAAAGGCTTGCCCAAGCCAAAAGAAGTGGTAGATTCACTCTGTGTGCTATCCAGATCAGACTGACCTGGCCGCTACGCAGTGGGAGTCAGACGGCCAGCTCAGAAGGGCTTTAGACAGCTTTTAAATGGTCAGCCTGTGAGCACACAGACCAGGCCCAGAGAGCCTCATGCCAATGGGGTGCACGTGCAAAGGCCCAGGGGCAAGAGACAGGCTTTCTGCTGGCTTGGATTAGAAAAAAGAGCGAGGTGGCAGAGAGGGGCTGGACCCTGAAGCTGGGGACCCATAGAATGTCAGGGAGTTTGCATTCTTGCCCAAGAAGTACAGAAATATCCTGAAGAGTGTTCATGAGGGGACTGGCATGACATGATGGTGAGCAAGTATCTGTCAGGTAAGTGGAGCAGGGCCCACCAGGGAGTGACCACTTTGTCCGGGTGACAGAAACAAGGACCTGGACACAGGCAGTAGCCAGACATGAGGATGGGTGCACAATTCTAGAGATGCTGGGAGCCGTTGGCCTGGCAGGCACTGGTGACAGAGGAAGGAGGGCTGAGGCCAAGGCTTTCAGCCAGGAGGAGTGGGGGGCAGTAGTGGCCCTGAGGTGGGGAGCACAGCAGAGCCTGGCAAGAGCTGAGCTCACTCAGAAGCCACCCAGGAAGGTGCCAGGGTAGCCTCACTCTGGAGATGAGGAACACAGGGCTGTGAGGCGAGGCCTCTTGCCTGGGGTGACATCCTGGTTCTGGAGCCCAAGCTCCTGGCTACACGGGCAGAAAGTGAGGACAGAAGCAGAGACGATGTGGCTGGAGGGACAGGGCTAGGGTAGGGTCTTACAGGCCTCCAAAAGAGGTCCCTTCACCCCACCTTACACAGGCAGGCCCAGAGGTCCTGGGAAGTCCAGCATCACAGGACAAGTCCAGGTTAAACCCAAGAGGATTAATATCATGACATCTAGCCCAGGGCTGGGCTAGAAGGAAGCTGCATAGGGACCCTGACCCTGCTGCAAGACCAGCCTCAGAGGCCTCTCTGGGAACATCAGCCTGGCAGTCCCAGGGAGCTGGGCACCAAGCCTCTCAGTTGATACTGTAAGGCCCCTGCACTGGCAGCCCCACCCCTGCCACTCTGTTGATCTCTAGAGCAGGTTGACATTAGGGAATGTTTTCACTAAGAGGGCAGGAGGCCTTGGGAGCTGCCCAGCAAGGTGATGCAGGCCATTAATCACCCAATTGAGAAGCCACGGCCGTGGGTAACTGGATCCAGGGACCTGTGCGTGCACCCCACCTGCCATTTGTGTTTTGTTTTTTGAGACAGAGTCTCACTATGTAATTCAGGCAAGGTCTTAAATTTACTATGTAGCCCAGGCTGGCCTCAAACTTATGGCACTCCTCCTGCCTCAGCCTCCCAAGTGCTGCGATTTCAAGGGAACACCCCCACAGCTGGCCCCACCTGCCTCTCCTCGCTGCCCATGCTGCTCCATGCGGGCTTCCAGCACGTCTTCATTAGTTCCGGAAACCAGCAGGATGACACAGTGTGTGTGTGTGTGTGTGTGTGTGTGTGTGTGTGTGTGTGTACCCTTCCGAGCACATGAACGCATGTGTGTGTGTGTGGCCATGGTCCTTCTTGTGTATGTGTGTGACACAGACATGGGTTCAAGGTCAGCCACACCCCTTTCTCGCCCAGGGCAATCTCTCTGATCTCAGTGAGGCCCATTTCCTCATCTGTACCCCGAGGATGATAACATGGTACAGAGGTAAGCACCACGTGTCCTTGTGGGGCACGAGTGACGGCTCTAACGTGGAAGGGTCTGGAACTGAGCATCTTTCATAAACACAGGGACCAGGGTGCCCACGTAGGATTCTCAGAATGACCCCAATGACACACAGGCCACGCCAGTGTGGTGGGCCAGTCAGCACAGAGGTCTCGCTTGTGTTCCATCCAATCCTATGGCAAGCTCAGTTCTGGGGCCACATCTTAGTCACGCAGGCCACTTAGGTACGGTTTTTCTAGTGCTGGGTGGAAGTCAGAGATTCAAGTAGATTTAGAGGATGACACAGGGGAAAACCTCCCCTGCTAAAAGACCCACCACCAGCCAGTAAGACATGGACCTCAGTCCTGCAGCCATAAGGCGCTGGGTAGGGCTACTGACCTGAATGAGCTAGAGGCAGATTCTCTCCAGAGCCTGGTGACAAAGCCCAGCCCCACTGACACACTGGCTCAACTTACAGAACTTGAGGCCAACGAGTCATTACCTAGTAGTAGGTTTTACAGTCTGGGGGACTCCTGAGACCCTGGCAACTTGAAGTGACCCCCGGGCATCAGCTCTGGGCTCTGGGTGACACCTGATGTAGCCTCTAGTCCTAACCTGTCTGGGTGCAGAGGACCTAGCGTGAAACCTCATCCAGGAAGACTCCCTGCCAGGACCTGGGTGAGGTCTTCCTGGTGCCTCTAGATGCCCCTTTCTTCCTGGGAGCCTTACTTGCTCATCGGAGTAGGGACAGCAGCCCCAGTTTCATGAGCATCACGGGTACAGCAGGTAGAACAGATACAAGGTACAAAAGCGCCTTGGTGCCTTGGAAGAGGCGTCTAGGAGCAGGGGAGGTGGCGGCCCATCCCCGGGGTCAACAGTCTCAGGCCTGGCTCCAGAGTCTCTCAAGCACCTGGCCAACCTCAACCCACAGCAAGGAACCGTGGCAAAGGCCTGGGAAGCCTCTTCCTCCACCTCCCTGCCCACCTCCCTGCCCACCGCCCTCCATTCCTCCTCCCCAAAGCCTCCCAGCCACCCTCTTCTCTCCAGCCCGGGCCCTGCTTGTGCCCTGGTGCCTTCGTCCTGCCTGGGAGAGCACACGGCCTCCTCCCAGCATCCTGTGCAGCCTCAGCCTCCCTCTCCCTCTCCCTCTCCCTCCGCCCCCAGGGCCCTGCACCCCATTAGCTTCCTGCTGGTCAAAGGGCTGCGTCTCTCTGCTCTGCGCTGAAGGTTTAGAATCATTTCGCTCTTGCCAAACTAATGAGCCAAAACAATTCTTTTAAAATTTGTGTTTTTCTCCTACCAGTAAGTCTGAGCAGCTCTGCATGTGACTTTTTACTCAACTCACCCCTTATATTTAAACTTACTTATATTTAAATTTCTTAATGCTTCCACATGCACACAATGCATACTTCAAAAGGTATGGATGTACCCCAGAACACCAGCCACTGTGCTCAGCCATCCAGATCATCACCCTGAAGAAAAACCGTCTTCCTAGTTTCTTAGGTGTTCACCCACATTAATTCCAGGCTCCAGCAGAGGTGTTCTGGAAAGTTCATAGCCTGACATGTCCTGGATGAGGGAGCTTTTCCCTGTCTCTCTCCTCCTTTACACAGGTAATCACATCATTCTTAATTTTTTCAGCTAACAATGTATCTTGCCAACTCTCTCCCTTACTATACAAAGAGCTGCTTCTTCCCTGTTACTGGCTGCCTAATGTTCCACCAAAGCAGCTATACCTCTACTCCTGCTTCTGGGGGATTGATTGGAAGGTGTTTCACATGTCTTGCTACCACAGACAACATGTCACTGAAATGTTACACCACAAAGGTGTGAGTTTATTTCTGGGGAAAATTCCTAGAACACAGATTGTTGGGTCAAAGTCTGCCAGGTGGCTTTCTGTGAAGGGTGTGCCCTTCCCCCTGCACCAGCACTGCTCAAGAGTTTCCATTTTCCACGTGCTCACTGAGCTAGGGATAAATCCCAGTTCACTTTCTTGACGAGTAAACAGGGGCATCACACTGTTGGTTGGCTTGCTCAGCAGCTTTCTTATTTTGAGTAGGATTGATCGCTTTTTCATATTTTTTGAACTATCCACTTGTTTTTGTCTGTGCATGATCTGTTCTTGTGTTTTCACCTATTTTTCTATTGAGTCAACACCAATTTCTTTTTTATTTACGAAAGCTCTTCATATATGAAGAAAACTAGCCCCAGACCAATTTAAATAATGCTTTAAATCATTTAAATAGTGCCCCAAGTGTTGAGTAGAATTGCCCTGGGAGGCCATCTGAGGCTAGCAATCTTTTAAAGAGTAACTACAGTGGACCCTTGACTTAGGAACTCAATGCATTCCCGAACGCTGGTTGTAACTCAAGTTGTCAGTTGAAGGCTCAGGCTCCTCTACACAGGCTTCAAGGTCTCTCCTCTGTACAGGCAGATCTCAGTGTTGCAGGCAGACATCAGTCCAGGATTTCTCCATTAACCCCATGCAGGGAGGGATGCTGTAATGTTCCTTCCAGAGCTCTCTAACCATCTGGAAGCACAAGCGGTCGGCAGTCAGGTCATAACTCAAAACTCTGGTCATAAGTTAAAACCTCCAATCACAACTCTGTACATCAGGCCAATTATAACTCCAGGGTCTCTGAGCCTCTATTTCCTCTATGGTAATTAGTTTGTTTAGATTCTCTCTTCCGAGTACATTTTTATAAGCTATGTTTTCTATGAAAATTATCTCTTTTGCACAGGTCCTCAAATACATGTGCATATTCATTTTATTTCCTCTTAAATTGGAATTATTTCCCAATTATTTCTTTTATAAACTTGGGATTTTTCCTTTCCTTTTTCCTGTTTCTCTTTTCTTCTGGATTAGATCACCTAAACTCTATTTTATCATTTTAAAATAAAATTCAAACTGGGTATGGTGGCACACACACCTGTAATCTCAGCACTCGGGAGGCTGAAGCAGGAGGATCACTGCAAATTCAAGACCAGTCTGGGCTACAAAGTGAGCTCAAGACATCCTGAATTACATAGCAAGACCCTGTCTCAAAAAAAAAAATTAAATTAAAATTTTATTTTGTTTTTAAATTTTCTTTCTTTTCAAAATAAATTTAAATTTCTAAGACTAATTCTACTATTAGTAGTATTAGTTCTAGTATTTTTCCAATTCTTAGTTTATTAACATCCACTTGTATCTTTATAAATATATGTCTTCCATTTCATCTCTTCAGGTTTACCTTATTGCCGTGTTTCTAACTTCTTAGATTTAATTTATGTATTTTCAGTCTTTTTCCAGGATGAAGGAATGAACCCAGAGCCTTCACACTTGTCTACATCCCTAGTCCTTTTCATTTTATTTTTTTATTGGAGACAGAGTCTCACTAAATCACTAAGTTTCCCAGGTTGGGCTTGAACCTGTGATCCTCCTGCCTCAGCCTCCAAGAGTGCTGGGATGACAGGCGTGTACCACCACTCCAGTCTCGGTTTCTTAAAACCTTTGCCTAGATCGTAATTAGGGACAACTGGGATGAATTCCTTATCAGTGCTTTCTCCTTTTGTCTGCTTTTCTCCTCTTCAAGTTCTCTGGCAAAAAAAGAGAATCACGCAGCCAGGCATAGTGGCCCATGTCTATAATCCTGGCACTTCGGAGGCTGAGGCAGGAAGATCTCAAGTTCAAAGCCAACCTGGGGAATTTAGGAGAACTTGTCTCAAAATAAATATGTAATTTAAAAAAAAAAAAGATCATGGGGCTTCTTCTACTGTGAGTTTTATCCTCGTGTATTAAAAAGCTGCAGTTGATTTCTAGAGGCCAGCTAAGGAGTCCTACTGCCTTGTTGAACAGATGAGGAAGTTGAAGCCCAGAGATAAGAGCAGCGGCCTTGGTGGGCCAGGGACTGAGAGAGACAAACCACACAGGCGAGGCACCCCTTCCCATCCCATCTTCCCTGCTGCCTCCTGGAATAGGACTGGGAAGGAAGTGCGCCCCCCTCGCTGTGTTGGGGGGTGATTTTCCACTGATTCCTCGGAATTCCCCCATCCCCTGGGTCCACAGGGTGGGTGGGGCCGTGACGCATCCTCCTGGAGAGAGGGAAAGTGTAAGCTCACGCTGACCGCGGCCGGCTCCACCTGTTCTGATAATCTCTCTAATCCTGCCCATAATTGCTCTTTATTAACGGAGGCGCTGCCTTCGTTCCGTGCTGAAAGGAGGGCGTCAGGGCCAAAGACCAAGGGATCAGGAGCTGCTCACATTTTCCAAAAGGCTTTATTTGCCATGACCAAAATAACCTTCCGGGGGCAGCCTGAGCTCTGCCTGGGCCATACTAGTGCCCAACACGGGAGTCCAGGCCCAGAGCTCCCTGCCAGGCGCCTGCAGCCCAGCAGACTCCATGCATGCAAGCGCTTTCTCAGAGTAAATAACTCAAGGTCCTGCTCTTCCCAGGTCCTGGGTCTAAGAGCAAAGCGACAGGTACCCACTCGTGACATCACTGATGCCCGAATGCCACCCGGGGAGACTGGGGCTGCAGGAACAGAAGGGGCACCGTGGAGACACCCTCCTGGAGGAACAGATAGCAACCCCATGTCGTGAAGTGTGGCTAGAAGGTCCCAGGGGATGACACAGGGAAGGACATTCTGTAGGAGCAGTGTGCTAGAACAGAGCAGAGCTGCAATTCGGGTTGGCCATAGCGGAAGTCTGAGACCGGGGAGGAGTGGGGCTGGGGCGGATGCGGTAGATAAGACTGAGTCACACAGGAGTAGGGAGCCACTGAAGGTTCTAGACAGAGGCAGCAGGGTCAGCTGGTGCTTTAGGAAAACACTTCAGGCTGGGTTGGGGGAGACTGCCTGATACAGGGAGCAGCTGGGGATGCTTGGAGCAGAAGTGGGGAGTGTGGAACCTGAGCAGTAAAGAAGAACAGGGAGGAGAGGTAGCCTGGGGCATCGAGGGAGAGGGAGACAATGGCGCTGGCCCTAGTACTGTCCATCAGGGCATGAGATCAGACAAGAAATCAGAGCACCCAAGGGTCCTCATTACACCATTACAGCCCTCTATGCTCAGCATGGAGCTAGGTCTTGCAGGGGTCAGAGGACCTTGGGGTACCCTCCCTGCCCTAGTGGCCCCGGAAGATGAAAGGTAGGCACAGACATCTGCTCTCCTGACTTCATCCCGCCTACCCCCCGTGCTGCCTCCCCTCGCCCGCAGCAGGCCACATGTCTTCCCCCAGGCGCACCCCACGCACTGCTTCTGCGCACTTCCTGCCCAGCCTGCCCCTGCTGTTTCCTGGCCACACCTCAGTCTCACGGAAAGCTTGGCCTGCAGGGCTTCTGCGCCAGGAAGCCCCGTGCTGTAGCCCCATAGCCTCTCATGTGCCTGCCTCCCCTGGCCTCCTGCAGCTCTGCCTGTTCATTCCTCCCCGGCCTGTGCACATCTGCCTTGTCCCCAACCTTCCCTCCAACTCTGCTTAGCCCAAAGGCCCCGTCTTTAGCCTTCCCTGCCCCCTCCTTTCTCCCCTGTGCCCACCCCCCACCCCGGCGTGCACACAGCCCAAGCCACTGAGTATCCAGCTGGACATAGGACGTGGCAATGGTGTCTGTCCCCGTCACCCTTCCTGACTGGGGCCACGGTGGGGCAGCGAGGGGAGCAGAGGGGCAGGAACGGTGCACAGGACGCCCCCGAGCAGCCCCCACGTCTTACCACCATGCTTCACTGCAGACAGCAGAGAGAGCAGTTCCTGCTTTCCAGGGGTCTGCGTTCTGGTTGGGTAGATGCAGATGAACTCATCCATAGAACCCAGGGGCCCTGCGCCATAGCAGGACTGACCTGCCTGCCTCCTCAGCCGGGATTCCTGGGAGCCTGGAAAGTGGCAGCTCTGCAGCGGGACGGCCTACTTCCAGCTGTGCCGGTGCCTGCCCAATGGTCTCACAAGTTACTCCAGCTTCTACATCTGTACAATGGGCACATAGCCTTTTCTCAGCACCAGTGACGTAGAATACACAAACTGTGAGCCAGTCTTGGCAAAGATGGCTCAGCAAAAACACTGGCAGGGGGCAGAATGTGTTCGTGGTTTTTACTCCATTGCCAGCTGCAGAGGAATGAAGAGGCCCAGCTCTGATCCTAGCTGTGCAGCCCTGAGCGGATGCCTTCCCACTCCCAGCACTGCTTTATGAACTATGAAGTGGGGAACTAGATGACGCCTCCTTTCCGTCCATCGCTCTGAGATGCCAAGGGACAGAAGGGCCCATGGTCCCCTCTCCCCCTCCTCAGCCCCCCTGGTCCTTGCACTCTGCACCAGCACTCCAATTCCAGTATTTCACAATTTTCTGTCCCCTCTGCCCAGAACTCTAGTCCAGCTCGCTCCCTCACTGCCACAGGCTTCCAGGCAGATGTCCCCTCCTCCAGGGGCCATCCCTGGCTGCCTCATCGCTATCTCCCTCCTTAACCTGCTTAGGGAGCCTCATACAGCAAGTGGGACCTGCTGACTGCCCGCTCCCTCTCCCCGCAGAGTAGCCTCCATGACACGGGAACCACAGGAAAGAGGTGCGCCCAGCTCGCAGCTGGGTCCCCAGACCCTCCATAAACATGCCAGGACTGCATGCATCACAGCACAGAAGCCCAGACAGAACTCTCTCGACGCCAGCTTGGCAGCCTTGCAGCTGAGGCTTCTCACAGCCTGGAAAAGCACAACACTCCCCGACCTCCTGCTGGGCACATGGCCCCTGCCCTTGGGCCCCCAAAGCCCTCACAGGTTCCAGATTGGACAGCGCAGGAGGGGCAGTGGTCTCAGGGTTCATCTTTTGTCCCAGGCCCCAGCAGATTTTAATTCCAAGGTTCAAAGCGCCTTTGCCCCTTTCCAGATAAAAGGCTGCTCTGCCGGAGAGATGAGCTGGTTAATAAAGGACCAAGGGGGCTCTGGAGAGCTGGCCCACCACGCTGGCGGCCCACACCCTCCGCCCGCTGCCCCGCCGTTCCAGCCGGCTGCCCTACAAGAAAAGCCCATTAATTTAACACTAATAGGATTTTCAATTTGTCACAATCCTGGGAGAGCTGGGGAGGTGGGAGGAGGAGGATGGGATGCATATCATGTCTGCATTAAGGAGCTTTGAGGGGAGGCCAGCCTGGAAAGGAGGCAGGTCCCTGACACTCCCGCGCCCTCAGACAGGCACATCTCCTCCTGGCCTCAGTTTCCTCCACAGAAAGGAAAACTGAGCCAGCCGCATTGGCACACGCCCATAATCACAGATACTTGGGAGGTTGAGGCGGGAGGATCAGAGGTTCAAGCACAGCCTGTGCAGTTTAGTGAGACCCTGACTCAACATCCAAAATAAAAATGTCCAAGGACATAGCTCAGTGGTCTAGCACCCCTGGATTTGATCCCCAGCACTAAAACAGAAAGGGAAGAAGAATGGAAGGAAGGGAGGGAGGGAGGGAGAAAGAAGAAGGGAAGAGAAAAAGGGAAGAAAAGAGAAAAGAAAAGAAAGGAGGGAAAGTTAATAAAACCCACTTGGAGAGGAGACTGTAGGATTAAATGAGTCTGTAAAGAAAAAACATCAGCAAACGCAATGCTGCAGGATGGAGGCAGTTGGCACCCCGTAACTATCACCCCTCCTGCTTAGTCTCCCTCCCTGCTCCCGCCCAACCTGCACAGGTAGCTCAGGCTGCACAGGCTGAGGACCTGCCCCTAGCCCAGCCTGGCCCCCGCCCCCGGGGAAGCCTCTGCTGACACCAGGGAGTCGGGAGTGTCTGGGAGCCCGTGGCCTTTTCATCCTCCCTGGGATCAGCGTCCTGAATTCCTGGTTGTTCAGGGGGAGCCGAGGATTTGGAGCCTCCACACCCGGCGGCCCGATCAGCAGCCTCAGCTCGTGCCAGCCAGCTGCATCTCGGTTACAGCTAAGCACACAGCACACCAGCTGCCCAAGCCCTGTTCTCCAGGCGAATTCCTCTGGGATCAGGAGATGCCAGACAGTGGGATGTCTGTGTCTCTCCTTGGCTGAGGGCTCAGCGTAGCGCTTCCCATGGCCTGGGTGTGAGGGGCACCCTGCCTGGGTGGGGTCTCAGGGCGGGAGCTAGGGAGAGACGCACCCTTGGCTACAGTTGACAAGGGACAGTAATGGACATGGTACATGTCCTTCTCCTAGGTCCCAGAGCCAACACACAAGCCCACCTGCACGGGCCCCAGACCTGGCTCAGAGCCATGAGCTGGACACGCTGTGGCCGCCCCAGGGAGAGTGGTGCGAAAGGGGACTCAGGAGTCTGCTCGCCACGTCTGGCTGTGGGCAGCTGCTTTCCTAGCAAAGTCCTCAGGAGCAGACTGGACAGCGGGGGGGCAGGGAGGGCCCAGCCTGCGTGCCTGCAGCCCCTGTTTGCTTTGCCTCTGACACAGCCCCCACAGGAGCCCCAACCACAATTTACGGCACAGCCACGGGGATGGGAGCGGGAAGGGAGGTGAGGCGGCGGGGAGACAAACCCGGGGGCGGTTTCAGTTACTCTGTATTTCAGTCACTGCGGACCTACTCAGGTGCACAGAGAAACATACATCTTGATCACAGAAGAAAGAGAAGCAACAAATTGGTGTCCACCTCTTTAATGGTCACAGGAGAGCCACATGGACACAGTGGCTGCACCTTCGCCAAGGTCAAAGTGGAAAGACCCAAGATCCTGGACTACAACTTCACGGGCTCTCAGGCCCAGGATAGAAGGCTGGGTGGACACCAGGGAAAAGATTCTAAAAGAGAATCCTAGCTAAGTGCCACCACATAAAGTGGAGAAAGCCATCCTGGGCTCCAGGGCTTCTGGAAGGGCTGAGGAAGAAGGCAGGCTGACCACACGGCAGAGGAGAGAGGCAGGGAAAGGCCCCCTCATCCAGGACCTGTAGGGCCATGAACTTTCTAGAATATCTCTGCTTGAGCTTGAGTCACAATCATCTTGGGCTTATGCAAAATGTATCTGACTCTGCTTACAAGCAAGCAGGGTCAGGGAGTCACAGGTAGCATGTGCTCAGGCAAGAGAGTGACCATGTCACACACCCTGGTCTCAGAGGAGAGGTCCCAGTATCTAGAGCGTCAGTCCCATCCTCCATCAAGGATCCCTGAATTTCCAGCTCCCACACTGAAAATTATCCCCAAGGATCCAGCTTTCTTCTAAATGCTAATCTGGCTGTGTGATTCTAGGTGAATTGCTCACTTCTGTGGGCTTTTAATTCCCTGGGAGAAAAATACAAAGGAAGAGAAGAAAAATTAAGAAGGGCTCTCTTGCCCTATGGGGAGGTAAATGCCCTTCATAAAGAGCTTGATGGGCTATATTCAAGACGAAGAGAGTAGTCTCTCCCTATAATGCAGAAATGGTGGCATTTGTTTATTAGGGTTTTAAGAATGGGACGAACATTGTGGGTTGAGCATGTAGGATCTGTCATTCATTCATTCTTCATTCATCATTCACTCAGTCATGTAGCAGTGATGTACTAAACTCCTACCTGAAGGTGGACTCCCTCCAGGGACACGATAGAGAAGAGAAACAGGCCCTCCAGGACCTCCTGCGGTGATGGAAGCTCTTCCAGAGCATGGTGGGGGAGAGGGGGAGAACAGTGCAGCTTGAAAGCCGCTGCTGGAAAGATGAAGAGGTGGCCAAGCAAGTGAGGGTGGTCAGGAGAGGTCTAGGAAGGGCCAGACACCTGCCAAGTCGTGAAGCATCATCCCGCTCATTTCCCACGCTTCTCACCAGCAGGCAATGCCCCTGCAGAAAGAGTGGATGAACAGATAACAGAGGGACAGACACGCACATGAACAAAGAAGGCAGAGACACAGAATGCACACTGCAGGGAAAGCACCCACCTACCTGGGGAAGAGTGAACACTTTGTGTGTGGTGGACCCAGCCATCCCGCCATTTCAGTACCGTGTGGTATGGCCCAAAGCTCCAGCTTCTGTCTTCAACAGACCCCAAGAAGAAGACTATGGCTCTGTCCCCATGTCCACTGATGAGATCTCTGATCCAGATCTGGTTCCCTTCTACTCAAAAAGCTGGGGCACCAGCCCATCCCACTCCTTTGCTCATGCAGTAGCATCTCTCGATCATCAGCCACACACCAGGAATTGTGCCAGGCACGAGGGTGATTGCCAGTGGCACAGGACAGCTCTGCGGCTGGCTCTCCGTGTGTGCCTATCCACCCTGGGCAAGAGAGACCCACCTGGGTGCACAGCAGGCTACTGGACCTTCCCAAGGGGTCTCCAGTCAATGGCAAGCTGAGGCCTGTGCAGCAGCGTTTCCCCCTCCCGCTCCCCGCCCAAGCCTGTGGCCAAGGGCAAGGCACACGCATGGCTGAAATCCCACCAATGGCCCCTGGCCAACTGGCTGCCACTTGCTTATTTGGCTTGGAACAGGAAATACATTTTTCTACTATTTATACTGCTGACCTCAGGAATAAACTCATTGCTGCTGCAAAGCTGCATTCCCACACTGTCCGGCTCACATCTGTAACCCCTGCTTGGGACCCACACAGAAGAGGTGCCAGATGGCGGGGAGGTCCGAGGGTTCAAGCCTGTGGACCCGCCCTTAGGTCTTCAGGGGAGAAGGGTTTGAGGCTGCAAGTCACCTCTGCTGGATCTTCAGTTAGGACCCAGAGGACGTCTGCCTACTTCTCCCCTTGTCTGGAACAAATCTCTTCTCCAGGTCCCCAAATTGTTCTGCGCGTGGAGGTGCAATAGTGCTGAGCTCCAGGGACTGCCGTTCGGAGTAAATGACACCATGTCTGAGAACAGCTTCGGGTAAATGTGATTACCCCAGAAGACCCATCAGCTCGAACAGCCCAGCCCCAGAGGCCAGCTTGGCTCAAGCAGTCTCCACATCTGGGCCAGTAACAGCATCAGCCAGATGTGCTGCAGATCCCACCGCCGTCATTGTGTGCAAGCAGGCACCTGCCTTCTGAGGCTGCTGCGCACAGCAACCACATCAACCTCACCACACAAGCAGGCTGGCTGGCATCAGCATGGGGCCAGGAGAAAGAAACCAAATGAATTAATAGTAACAACAGCCTAAGCTATGGTATTATTTTAACTGATTTTTTAAAGATTTACTGAAGTGAACAACTCAATGGTCAACACATCCATCTATCATGGACATGGCCGTCTTCCAATAAGATGTTATTTACAAAATAAGTTATGGGCCAGATTTGGCCAGCCCTTCTGGTTGAACCATGCCCTCATCAAGTCCTTGATTCTTCCTCATCTCCCCTTCCTGTGGTACGTCTCCGGGTCCTATCTATTCTTCCTGCTACCTACTGTCCCCTCCTTCCCATACTATAAGCTCTGCCCTGGTTCATCCTTATGCCCTAGGAGCTAGACACTCCAACAACTTCTGTGTTAGTCAGCATTCCAACACTATAACAAAATACCCCGGCTAATCAACTTATAAAGAGACAAGGTTTAGTTTGACTCCCACTTTGGTAGGTTCCAGCTCATGATTGGTTGGCCCTGTTGCCCTGGGGCCTTTTAGGTTACTAAGTAGATCATAGTAGGTGCATGTGATGGCGCATAGCCACTCACTTCATGACCAGGATGCAAAAAGAGATAGACAAAGGGAGTGGACGCTAGAGTTTTATAGTTTTGTGTTTATATTTATGTCTATGACCCACTTTGAATTAATTTTTGTGAAAAGTTTAAATAAGGTCTGTGTCTAAACTTATTTTTATCTTTTTTAGTAGGTGAATGACCAGTTGTTTCAGCACCATTTGTTAAATAGACCACTCTCTCTTTATTAAATTGCCTTTGTTCTTTTGTCAAAAATCAGCTATGTTTGTGTGGGTTAATTGGGGGGGGGTCTCTATCCTGTTCAGTTGATCTATTTGTTCTCTGACAAATATTATCTGGTCTTCATTATTGTAGCTCTATGCTAGGTCTTGAAGTTAGGTACTGTCAATCCTCTGATTTTGCTTGTCCTGCTATTATTATACTGACTAGTTTGGATCTTTTTGCCTTTCCACACAAACTACACAATCAGTTTCTTGATATTCACAAAATAATTTGCTAGGATTATAATTGGGATTGCATTGAATCTATACAACAAGTTTGGAAAGAACCTGACACTTAGCATTATTGAGTATTTCTATTCATGAACATGGACTATCCCTGCATGTGTTTGGATCTTCTTAGAATTCTTTCATAAGCTTTATAGTTTTCTTCATCTAGCTCTTTGTCTCGGTGACTTTTCTCTTGTTGCTAAAATACCTGACACCCAAAATTAAGATGGAAAGGTTTATTTGCCTCACAGTTTGTGGAGGTTTCAGTCCATACTCAGGTGGTTCCAAGGCAGGGTGGCACATGGTAGAGGGCAACAGTTCAAGGCGGCATAAGACAGCAAAAACAACAAGAGCAAACAGGAGGAGTAGCAGAGAGCAAGCTTCTTTCCCTCCCTTATATTGCACGCGGGCTCCCTTCCCTAGGGCGGGTGTAGCGCTCACACCCATAACCCCAGCATTGGGCCATGAATCAATCATAAACTCTAGAAGCCCACCCCATGACCTCATGAGGCTTTGGGGGGACATCCAGACACAAATCATAACACTCTTATACCTAAGCGTTTCATTTTATGGGCCATATGTAAATGATACTATGTGTTTAACTTCAAATTCCCCTTGTTCTCTGGCATTTATAAGGGCAATTGACTTTTGTATATTAACTTTGTATCCTGCAATCTTGCTAAACTCTCTTGCTATAATTAGTTCCAGGAGTTCTTCTCATATCCATTCTTTGGAATTTTCTACAAAGTAGTCATGTCATTTGTGAATGGAAAGTTTTTATTTCTTTCTTCCCAATCCACATACATTTTAGTTCCTTTTCTTATCTTATTACCTGAGCTAAGTCTTCCAGTATGGTATGAAGTAGGGCTGCAAGACAGGCCAGTTTACTTTGTTCTCAGTCTTAGTGTGAAATCACCTAGTTTCTCAGCTTTTAGTATGATGTTGGCTATAGGCTGTATCAAATTGAAGACGTTTCCCTCTGTCTCCACTTTGCTGAGATTTGTTTTCATGAACAGGCATTAGATTTTGTCAAATGTCTTTTTGCCTTGCATATGACCTTGAGCTTGGAGATGAGTTTTTACTTGCCATACCAGAAACATGATCCCTTAATGAAGAAATTGACAAGGTGGACATCATTACAATTAAACATTTCACTAGGCATGGAGGCACCACCTATAATCCCAGCACTCGGGAAGTTGAGGCAGGAAGATTGCTGTGAGTTCAAGGCTAGCCTCTGCTACATAATGAGTTCAGGGCCAGCCAGAACTACATAGCAAGACACTGTCTCAAAAAAACTTAAATGTTTCTAGTCCATAGAAAACACTGATAAGGAGAAGAGGGGGAAAGAACCCTCACAGATCAAAAGAAAATATATAGATATAATATATTTATTTATTTATATAAATTAGATGACTTGTATCCAAAATAGGTAAAGAACTCTGGCACTCAACAGTAAGAAAACAAAACCAAATTTTAAAAAACAGACAAAAGGTCTGAAAGATGCCCCACCAAAGAATAGAGACAGACAGTAAACAGCCATATGAGAAGATCCTCCGTAACACCCCACTACAGCATTGCAAATGAAAATAACAGTGAGATACCACCAAACACCCACTGGAACCACTAAAATCCACAACTCCGGCAACCCTAAGTGCTGGCAGGAATGCAGAGTGCCAGGTGCTCCCCCTCACTGCCAGGAACAATGTAAGATGGCAGGGACACTTTAGAGACAGCCTGGAGGTTGCTCACAAAGCCAGTCTACCATACAATTGTGTTCCTAGATATTTGCCCAAATGGGCTGAAAACATAGCCCAAAAACCTGCACACAAGTGTTGACAGAAGCTCTGGTATTCATAAATGCCCCATCTAGAAACAGATAGTGCCCCTGCAATGGTGGATGGGTAAACGAGGAATGAAATAGCATTCAGCAATAAAAAGAAATGAGAATTACACCACCAAAGGCATGGAGGAGCCTTAAATGCCCATTTATAAGTGAAAGGAGCCGGTGTGGGCTCTGTGTGATTCCGCATGTGTGGCATTCTGGGAAACGCATTACTAGGAAGATACAGCTCATGAGTAGAGAGGAGTTGCCCAGTTGCATAAGGCCCTGGGTTCAGTCCCCAACACTGAAAAAAAAGTCAGTGTTTGGAAGGGTTTTCATGATGGGGGTGGGTAAGGAGGGTGAACAGGAAGCACAGGGGACTTTGGGGCAGTAAACTTATTCTACATGCTACGGGATGCATGACCTGATACATTTGTCAACACCCACGTAACTGTACAGTACAAAGAGCAAAGCCTAATGTCAACTATCCATGTTAGTTAATAATAAATCAACGTTGTCATCAATTATAACAAATGTAGTATACCACACTAATAAAAGGAGAAATTGCGCATGCACGCATGTGTGTGTGTATGTGTGTGTGTGTGTGTGTGTGTGTGTGTGTGTGTGTGTGTGTTGGGAGGGTGCAGGGGTACTCTCTGTACTGTTGCTCAATTTTTCTACAAACCTGAAACAGTTCCAAAAACTAACCTATTAATTTCAAATAAACCCCTCTATAGGGACAGATCTGTGCTACCCTTATTTTATAGAGATTTGTCACCCTCGTTTGAAGGAGGGGTATTTTCAATGTCCTCTTTTTATGGGGGAGGAAATGCAAGCTTAAGGAAGTTGCATGCACTGTTCAAGGTCACACAGCTGCCAAGAGACAGGGTCAAGTTTGATTAGTGGACAGGTGGCCAGAGAACTCTCCAGGTGTGGTACCCAGAACCTAACCGTCCTTGGAACAGCACAGACATTTGAGTCCCTGCTCAGTAACCCCCCACCCACACGCCTGCCTCAGGGCCCTTGTGTGGACCAGTGCAGGAGCCTGTGGCCCACGCTGAGCCTGCTCTGTAAGAGGACATTGTGGAGCCCCTTCTGCTTACCTTTCACCCATGGGTAACCCAGGAGATAGCTGCAGAAGTCTGTCCCTGTCCCATTGGTTCTGTCACAAGAGATGTGCAGGACACTAAGCTAGTTTAGAGTGGGAGATTCGACCTTTGCCCCAGTTACCATGGCACCAAATAGACCAAAAAGATGGAGTGTCAGTGTAAACATTGTCTCTCCCACTTTGTCCAGCCTGAGAAGCCCATGACTGAAGGGGTTCTCGATGGCATCATCCCAGTCACCATCCTCTATCCTGGCCAGGACCAAAGGCTCCACTTGTGGAGAGGTGGCATCTGCCGGGGGAATTGCCAAGACCGCCTTTGTGCAGAAACCAGTAGCGGAGCAAAGGATCATTGTCCTGAGGGCTAACCGTGAAGCTGATCTCAGAGAAGACAGGAACCTCTCAGGACGGCTGTGGAGCCCCACCAAGATGCTGGCCAACGGTCCTAAGGCTCTTCCAAGAGCTGTGAGCCACTGGGATTGGAGGACACATGGCCGTCTGATTCCTGGTCAGAAAACCACAAGGAATTCTAGAAGTAGAAGGAACCATGGCTGGAGACTCTTGCGCTAGCCCAAGGAGGGCAGGACCAAAAAACAAGGAAGGATGAGAACACAGTCTAAGATTGCCCTTTAGCTCTAATTAAGTATTCTTTCCCATGAATATCTATGTCCAAGCTCCTGCCCTGAGCCACCTACGATGGCCTGTCTTTCACTTCATTTTGCTTCAACTTTTAATAGCTCTGAAAGGGGGCGCATGTGTCCACTTTTAACAGAGGAGGAAGCCAAGGTTCACAGAGCTGAAATCACATCATGTGCAGTTAGAGAGGATACCATGACAAGAACTAGTCCCCAGGTCTCTGACCCCACACTGCCCAGCACATGAGCAGGCTCAGGTAACCATGGCAGACCACTGTTCTTCAGCCCTGGACCCGCAGGGCTCACTGTGACCTATGAGCTCCCAATCTATGAGTGTACGTGATTCTATCCTATGCCCTGGGTGTGGTTACATTGGCTGTCATGTTTACTCTGTGGGACAAGCCTGGGGCCAGAAGGAAGGTCTGACAGTCCTGGCACTGCCACTGGCTGGTGCCATGATAAGTAAGGACTAGGAGCCTTAAAATGTCCTCATTTTTTTACTCCATTCTTGCGTTTCTGGGTGTCTCTCGTAGTCAGAATGCAAAGGACAACTCCAGAGCCAAGGAGTCCCCACTGTCACTCATCAAGCAAATGTGTTGAAACAACCTTAGTATCCAACAATATCGGTAAACTCTAGAGTACCAACTCATAAGTGACTTTCTAGTCATGGAAACTTATGAAGAGTTGGAAATAGCAAGGAAAACGGTATTTACTCAAATTAAGTCAAGGTTGGGATATAACTCAATGGGAGAGCGTGTACTTAGCATGAAGTAGATCACCAGCACTATAAATGAACAAAATTAAGTGTAAGGTGGAATGCCCAACTTCCTGCTAGGTGTGACCCCCAACTATGTAAAGGAAAACGTGTAGGAAAATAATCCACACCAGGAGGTGTGAGCATTAACTGACTCCGAAAGAAAATGACTTTGTTCTACACATCTTCACTTCCAATTTTTCTTCCTTATTACTTCTACAAAGGAAAATGCAAAGCTATTTTTCTAAACAAAATATAAGATGGAGTCAAAAGATTCAATGCCATAAAGATATCAAATTCTCCTTGAATTGACGTGATACAATCACAATGTAAAAATCTTAGCACTTTTTGGGGGGCAAGCAGGCATGACAAGATGATTATAAAGTATGGCTGGAGGAACTAAGAATATAGCCCAGTCACACTTGATGAACAAGCTAGAGGACTTATACTTCCAGACACCAAGACAGTTGTAAGGTTATAACAATTAAAAGAGTGTGGTATGAGCACATGGAAAGACAGACCAATAGGATAGTGTGCAGAGGTGAAGAATAGACACACACACAGGCCATATTTATGTGTATGGAAGGTGACACTATAGTGTTTTGAGGGAAGACCTGGATTTTTCATAAGTGGATCAACATATGAGGAGAAAGACTTGACCCCTACTTCACACTCCATGCACAAAATCATTCCAGGTAAAGAATAGATCTCAATGCAAAAAATAAAGCATCAAATCCCCTAAATACAACAGAATGTCTTCATGACCTCCTGGCTGGCAAACAGCTCCTGATCAGAAAGCAGCTGGCACTACCCATAAAGGAAAAGAATTAATCAATCTGGGTACATGAAGATTTAGAACTTCTACTCACTAAGCAGTACCACTAAGTGAATAGACAGACAAGTTAAAGAAAGGGGTGAATGGCTGGGCATGGTGGCACATGCTTGTAACCCTAGCACTCAGGAGGCTGAGGCAAGGGGATCATTGCAAGTTCGAGACCAGCCTGGGCTATAAAATGAGCTCAAGGCCAGCCTGAACTGCATAGCAAGACCCTGTCTCAAAAAGACAAAAACTGACAACCACCAGTGTCTTAGTTACTTTTCTTGTGGCTGAGACAAAACACCCAACCCTTAAAGTTAAAGGGGAAAAGATTTATTTGGCCCACAGTTTGTAGGTTTCAGTCCGTAACTGGCTGGTTCCAAAGCAGGGTGGCGTGGCAGACAGGCATCACAGAGGAGAAACAGCTGATGGTGGGCAGAAGGTAACAAAGTAACAAAGCACTTTCTATCCTTATATCTCATCCAGACTACTCAGGGCAGGTAGCACTCACACCCTTAATGCTAGTGCCCTTGAGCCTAGCATCACACCAGGAATCAATCCCAGCATCACACATTCTAGATCCAGCCACTTCTGAAAAAGCACCACCTGGGCCCACATGAGGCTTTGCAGGGATATCAAGGCACAAGCCATAACGTTCCACCCCTGGGCCCCCAAAGACTCATGCACATCCCTTTGTGCATAAGGCATTTATTCCATCTCTAGTTGCCAAAGTCCTAACAGTTTCAGCATTGCTACGAAGTCCAAGTCCAAAGTCTCCTCTGAGATTTAAAGCAAGCGCTTATCTGTGAGCCCCTGTATAAATGAGAAAAGAGTTACTTGAACACTTCCAACATTCAATGGCACAAGATAGAAATTTCCATTTCAAAAGTTACAAATAGGGGAATAGCAAGAAATGGGACCAAAGCAAGTCCAAAATCCAGCGGAGCAAACATTAGGTCCTATAGTTCCATGGACAGCATCCAAGTCAATCTGTGGCAAGGTGTGAACTCCAAAGGGGTTGGGTACCTCTGCCAGATGATCCACATTCCTGGCTTCTCCAAACCTCTGAGGTCTCCAATGAGCTTCATCCTCGCAGCTTCACATACTGCCCTTTCAGGGGCACACCACCTGGCCTCCTAGGCCTTCTGAAATCTCAGCAGAAGCCTTCCTGACCCCACAACTATTGCATTCTGCATGGACCTAAAACCAGGGCCATGTGGATGATCTCAGGGTGTGCTGCAAGCTGGAGATGTAGCCAGGCTTCTTTTTCTTTTGGCTGTAGGAGCTGAGTGCCTGGATTGCCGAGCACTCTGGACCACCTGCCCTTCTTCCCAGTGACACGCTGTACTGTCCTTACCTCTAGAAGGACTGCTGTCCTCAACTCTTGTATAAACCTTCCCATATTGGGCTCCATGCCAACAGAGACTTGCCCCACCCTGTCTGCCACACAGCAGGTGCTCCATAAGTATTCTTGAAGATCACGTGAACAGATTGATTCCATGGCTATGTCCACAGTCACTGTCTACTCTCTCATGTGACCCTCGTGAAGCCTAACTCCACTCTTCAAAAGGAAATTTTGGGGCTTATCTACTAAGTGTGTCTCTCCATTCCCCAGAACTAAGCATGTCTGGACAAAATCTACCTGGCTTATTGGGACCTTAAATTGACCTTCATTACTAGGACCAATTTAGAACAAGTAAAAAAAAAAAAAAAACCTTTAATTTCCTAGGAGTTCCCACAAAATTATGAGAGTGGAATTTTATTGGCCAAACTTGGGTCTCATGTACAGACTAAGCCAATCTCTGTGCTCAGAGGGATGGAGTTCTCTGATTGGCCAGGCCTGGTCTTGTGCCCAGATCCTGGAGATGCAAACCCATCATGCTGGGTAAGTCAGTGAGAGCCTCAGTATGAAGCATAGTAACAGCAGCTTTGTCTCCGGCTTAGTAGGGTTCAGATGTTGCTCTTGCTCCCACCACTGTGCTCCTGTGGCTTTTCACAAGGATCCTGAGAGGACAGGATTACAATCTCCATTTTAGGGACTAAACAACAGCTCAGGGCAGGAAGGGATTTTCCCATGGTTAGAGGGCACAGTTGGAGAAGAACACGACTCCCAAGGGTATGGCTCTGGCTAGGCCAACTCCTCCTGCCTCCCTTATCCCATCTCCCACCCCACAGCCCACTAGTGTCCACCACTATCCAGGACTCGGCAGCTCCCAAACACCAGGACAGACAGAGCCTGACAGAAACTGCTGGCTGCGGAAGGGCCACCCTCTACCTGCCCAGATGCCCAGCAGGTCTCCCGCTCAACCAAATAGGCTGAAACTGGGCAGGAGCAGAGCCACTGTGGGTCAGCTCTGCCTCTTCTGCCCTGCAAAACTCCTGTCCCCCACCTGTCCCCGAGCCAGCTGTCAAGGCTGAGGGTGCAATGAGCCCTGTCTAGACAGTGGAGAGGCTCCCAGGATATTCAGCGTGAGCAGGAGCCAGCCTCCTGGGAAGGGCGAGTCCCCACTACTCTGAGATGAGGCACACAGAAGAATGGCCAGGAACTGAGCTCGCTGCCAATCAAAGGACAAGACAGGACAAAACTCATGTCTTAAATGTAGTTGCCTTCTGCTAGTCTTTAGTCAAACCAAGATAGTTCCCCTGTCCTCTTCTGAACTCCTTCCTTGCATCAAGCCACTCCTATCCCTAGCCGCGTCTGTGGGATTGCCTCTGATAATAGTAAGAACAGCAGCGACTCCTCACACTGCACCGACTCCGTGCCAGGCACTGTTCTTTTTTTTTTTTTTTTTTTTTTTTTTTTTCAGGCACTGTTTAACATCCTTTCCGTATAACTCATCCCTCCTCTCAACAACCCTATAGGGTGAACATGACTGTATGTCTGTTTTACAAATAAGGCAACTGAGTTGCTCTTTGACCTCACTGTTGACAATCTGTTAATTCAGTACTGGTCTGCACAGAGTCCTAAGGGACAGTGTCTAACAAGCAAGGCCAC
>PVLD010005694.1:0-21939 GCA_004027595.1 Dinomys branickii | reverse complement strand
GTGTCTAACAAGCAAGGCCACGGCTAACTTCAGTGCATTTTGCGGCTTTTCCATCTTTAGTTATCTATTTACATCATGTTCTTTTTTATAAGCAACCCAAAAAAACTTCATAAGTAGCCATGGTATAAACCCTAAATGATTTTTAAAAGTAATTTCTTCAAATCTTTGGATATTTCATTAGTTCATCCAACAAATAGCATCTGATGGCCAATCGTATAGGCATGATATAGGGGACAGAACAGGGAGGCTCAGTATAGACACACAGGGGTTAGGTCACGTGGGACCCCCACCAAGCCACAGTAAGGAAGTAGGACTTCAGCCCATGGCCATCAAAGCTAATCAAAAAGACCACAGGGCCTGGCAGTCAGGAGCATCTGTTCAGCCAGCTGGCCTGGGTTCAAATCCTAGCTCTACCACCTACATGTTACAGGACTTTGCCAGGACCTTCTGGGCCTCAATTTCCTTATCTGTAAAATGGGGCTTGCAACAGTACTGACTGCAAAGGATGGTTGTGAGGATTAAGTGGAGTCTGCACATATGAAATGTTAGAAGAACAGGGCCTGGCATACAATGAATCTCACCCTTCAATGACTTTGGCCATATTTGCTGGAGAGAAAAAAGATCTTCATTTGCTATGGAAAGCCTGAACTCAAATGGCATAGCCACCTCCAAGGTGGCACAGGGAGTTCGGTCCCTTAATAACCACGGGTGAGGGCCACTTGGGTATCGGGAGATTCCTGGGGAAGCTGAGGCAGCAGGCACAACTGGCCCCAGTGATGCAAGAGGCTGGGCTTTCGGGTGCAGTGCTTTGGGGGTTGCAACTGCTCTCCAACCAGGCTCAGTTCTGCAAGCTCGTGGGTCCCCCCAGCAGGCTGCTGAGCAACGCAGGCCTCCCTGAGCAGACGCTGTGCGCCCAGCACCAGAGGAGAGCCGAGTACCCCACTGTGACCTCTCCTGTGAAGAAATCCTCCATCCCCCGACACGAGGGAAGAGCCAGGGTGTGCATAAGCCCCAGGCCAAGCTTGGCATACAGTGGGCTCTTTGTGAAACCCCTCTATTTACTGTGAGAAACATCTTACTGGACAAGCACATAGAGCCCAGCACACCCATCAGAGGAAACATCCGAGATAACAGCCTCAGTGTCACGCAGACCTCCAAAGCTGGCCCACTGGTGGCCACTGTCCTGGCACCTGCCCTTGCCCTCCTGGCCATGGGCTCCGATAGCACACTCTGAAATGGGATCATGGCTCTTGGGACTGAGTCCTGGCTTGGCTGCTAATTCCTTCTGAGACTTAGGGCCTCCACGTCCCTGTGGGTAAAACAAGACACTGTGAGCTCTCACAACCCCTTGGACTTCCTCCAAGGCACAGTCAGAGATGCCTCACTCTGTACCAGGCCCTGGGCTCTACCCACAATGCGGTGGGGAGCCCTTGTGAGGACAGCAGAGCAGCCCCTGAAACCAGTCTGGAGGACTTGCTGGAGGAAGCAGTGCCTGGCAGAGTCTCGCTGGATGAGCAGGATTGGGCAGATGGAAGGATTCCTCTCTGTGGCACTGAGCAGTCCCAGAAGAGCAGTGTGACTTGGAGGAGAACGTGGTTACTCTGAAGCGGAGGGACCAGGGATACCTGGAGGCCAGAGCACAGTCAGACACAGGCAGTGGGGTCAGGTGGGCTGGAGCTTATTACGGAGCATGCTGAACTGCAGGCTGGACGTCCACCGGCTACAGCAGACAAGACCACCAAGAGCAAGTGTGCAGAGCGAGGAGCAGCAGCGTGGAGGGGAGGCTGGGGCCACAAGCACCCATCGGCCAAGAGAAGGGATGGGAGGTACGGGCTGGGGTCCGGCCACCGTGGCCCACACTTAGGGGGTGAGGACCACCATATAACCCCCGTTTGGCACAGCGCCAACAAATGGCAGGGCCTCAGTGGGTGTCTGGGCTTTTAAAACTTCTTTACATATAGAGACAAAAGGAAACCCAGGAGGTCTGAGAGGAGGGCAGCTGCTAGAAGGAAAGAGCCACCTCCATCATCAAGGTCCAGCGCAGTGGGCTCTGCCCATGGAAGGCCCTTGTGGGGTGGGAGGGTGGGGAAGACAGACTGGGCGGAAGGAGTGGCTGGCAGGCGGAGGAGGTGAGGGATAGAGGAGGGGGAAAGGAGGAAGGGTGTGGAGGGCAGGCGGAGGCAGAGGCAGAGGGGAAAACACCACGATGCCAACACCGAGCGGAGTCTTAATCCCACCTCCGTGACTTGCTGAGTGACCTCGGGTGCCTCAAGTCACCTCTCTGAGTCACCCCTCTCTCTCTCTCTTGGCGTCCTCAGCTGGAAAATGGAGGGCAGTAGCTCCCACCTTAAAAGTGCTTGGGAGCATCAAATGAGATTCTGGGCTCCACACTCGCTGGGGTAAAACAAGAGATTTGGACTCAGGTGTCTGTGATTCCGACAGGGGCTTCGCTTTCTCTCGAGCCACAGTCCTGGAGCCTTGCTCTGGGCCAGGCCACAGTGCCAGAGGCATCAAGTGAGTTAACTCCACAGGGGTGCTGGCACCTGGCCTGCCACAGCTCCCCTAGGAGGTGTACTCGTCACCCTCCCCCGAGCCCCACGCCAGCCCAGAAGGGGCAGGGCACGCTCATTACCACTTTACACATGCAGCAACTAGGTCACAAAAAGACAGCACAGTGCTTGGTCAGCTCCTGCCCGGTCAGCTCCCCACCCCCAAATACATAGGGCAGCCCGGTCCTTGTGTGGATGGTTGGGACATAAAGGGATGGTGACCTGAAGGCTGCCCTGACTTGGCAGCACTAGAGCTGCAAAATCAAGAGCCCAAAAGATGGCTAGTCAAGAGCCAAGTATTTGGTTCTGGGAGCCAATCAGAGACAGGCATATGAGTTTGGGGGAACTAATCAGAGACAGGCACATAAGTTAGGAGCCAGTCAGAGCCAGGCACTTGCTTCTGGGAGCCAATCAGAGACAGGCACTTGCTTCTGGAAACCAGAGACAAGGACACAGGCTAGGAGCCAGTCAGAGCCAGGCCCATGAGCCACAGCTTCCATGTGGCCCAGGGAATTTCACAGTAGTGTGTCACCCAGTTTCATCTGGAAAGCTCACTGAAACTAAGATTCCCAGGCCCCATCCCGCTGAATCAAAGCACGAAGCAGGAAGCGTCTGGGAACCTGCACTGTCACCTGGTGGCCACGGCTCCACCATTGTTTTAGGAAGGCGAGGGCCCTCTTAGAGATCTCATGGCAAAGCCGTATCGGGCCTGGTGGCCACCGGGGTGCCCAGGCTCCAGGCCCCCATCACTCCTTGTGCTACAGGTCAAGGGTAAGGAAAGACCCATCATGGGGAAGAAAGCTGAGAAAGTTCCAGACAACAGCTCACATCTAACACAGCCCACCAGCTGGGCTTGCAGCACTACCCAGGCCTGCCCATGCTAGAGTAGGTTTGCGGCAACCTCCGTGGATGTAGCAGGACATGAAGCCGGGTAGACCAACCTTCCTAACCACGGGCCACACTTCCCCAAGAAACAAGGAGAAGAGGAGGAAGGGAGGTGAGGAGAGGAGCAGGCAGGGCTCAGCCGAGGGTCTCACAGAGGCCCCAGGAGAGGGAAGACAGGGGCCAAGCGCCCTTCGTGTCCGCCCAGGTGGCCCAGCCAGGCTGGCTGCTGTAGGCGGGAGCGCCTGCCTGTCCCCGTGCCCTGCGGTTGCCATGCCGACCCCCAGGCTGTGTTTTCGGATGTTGTATTTGATTTCACACGTTTGGAACTCCAATTACGTCATTTCGCAACACTGGGTTGCCATGGCAGCTGGCTCTACGTTCCCCGGGTGGCTCACACCTTGGGGGAAAGGGAGGGGCTGGCCAGATCCCCCCAGCAGACCTCAACCCAGAGCCCCCAAGGGCCAAGGCCAGGAAGGCGGGGTTGGACAGCACTTCAGGGATCTGCTGGCATCTATATTTGGGGAAACTGAGGTCTGGTTAGTGAACAGGCATCCCCTGACCTCCAGACAAGCGGGCTCCTGAAACCCCACATCTCCCTTGGATGGAGTCTTTGCACACCTGGCTGCACAGGGGCTGAGGGCCTGACAGCTGGCACCCAGCAACCAGCCTGGCCATCTGCCCTGGCCGTGCTCTGCAGCTTCCAAGTCTTGGGTGCCCTGGTCAGTGTGCTGCTTCACACAGACACCACATGGGCAGTGTGGGGTGGGATGGTGCAGCTGAGAGCACCAGCTCTGGCGTCAGCCTGGGTTCTGATGCTGGCGTCCCACTAACCCAGTGTGCAGGGGACAAGGACAGCCACCACCTCGATGAGTCCCACAGATGGGGAGGCTGGGAGGATCAACTCTTACAGCACAAGGTGCACCCAGTACAGCTTAGATGCCATGAAGGGGGTCAGAGACACCCCCCTTCTTTCCTTTCTTCTACTCATTGCCTTGCCACTGTAACTAAGTTTTTGCTCTGTGACTTTGGGCAACTGTCTTTCCCTCTCTAATCCTCTACACTGGTGATAATAATCCTTTTCCCATTCATTAAACTCTCCATATCTTAGCCCTAACTTCTAATTATTTAGTTTCTTACCTACTGGCTTCCATCTATTATGTAAAGTCAATCAAAGGGATGCTGTGCGGCTTTTCTTTTAACTTTGAAAAATTGGTAGGTCCCAGCTTCCACTTTCTCACCTGTGCAAAGAACAAACCCAGAGCTCCCATCTGTATCTGTAAATAGGACTGGCCATCTTTCCTCTATCCCTATGCCATGAGGCTTCTGGAGACAAGGACAGATTCTCTCAGTGGGCATGGAACCCTGGTCACCCTCAAGACGGTCACAACCATCCTTACCCCCAGAAATCAGAAAAAGGCAACTATTTACATCCCCATTTTGTAGATGAGAAAACTGAGAACCAGAGAGGTAATGAGTTGCCTGAGATCTCAGCCACTGTGGTGGTGACTCTGTTCCTCTGAAGCGCAAACACACACACACACACACACACACACACACACACACAATCCAGGAAAATGTGAGGAGTTATGGTTGTGGAGCAGGGTGTGCCCTGGGGACAGCCATCACAGGTCACTGCAGAGGGCTTCTTGGGATGACCAGGAGGCTTGCCTACTGCCTCAGCTGCCACCCAGCTCCTTGCCAGGCCCCCAGATCCTGGATGCTTCCCCAGATCCCGAGCCAGGACCAACACGGACTATTTCCTCTCCATGCCGCCTCCAGTTGCATGTGTTTGAGTTTGCTGGAAAAATCCCAGTGCAATCTGAATGTGCAGGAGACAGGCACTGGGCGGGTGCCTGATCGGCCAATCCAGCCCTACCAGGCTTCCTGGGGCCCAGTCTCAGCCCCAAAGAGAACACAGGTTTGCTTCCAAATCCTGCCACACTTTGAGGTCCCAGTCCTTGGCCCTCCACCCTGTGGCTGCATCTCTTTCCTGTGAAGGGAGTGAAGATGTTCCTTTTAGAGCTGGGAGGAGGAAAGAAGTAGCACAGTGTGCGCAGAAAGTGCCCATTATTACCACTGTCCACTGAACATGATCCCCACAGCTACAGTATTTTGTCACCAGCAAAGAAGAGAGACTGCTCTTCACAGGAGAATTGAAGACGGGACAGGAAACAATCAGATGCAGTAATGGGGCCTCCAGCAGGTGGCAGAAGGCTATGAGCTCAGAGTTGGTGATGCCCCTGTGGCTGAAGCTGTCAGAAAGGGCTTCTGGGAGGCGGTGGAGGGAAGCTGAAGGCATGGAACAGCAGGGAAAATACATGATCACAGTGCAGCCTGTCATCACTGACCAAATGCCCAAGAAAAGCAATTTAAAGGAGGACAGGTTTATTTTGACTTACCATTTCAGGGGGCTCAGTCCATGGTTGCTTGGCTGTGTTATTTCTGTGTCCGTGGTGCTGCTCCCCCCACGGCAGAGCTGGGGACAAGTTATCATCCGTTCATCCAGGTCCTGGATCCACATCATAACATTGGTGATCGACACATCTGGCAGAGGGGTGGCACGGAGGCTGAAAGGGACCATTTAGTGTGGTGTCACAGAGGAGGCATCTCTAGCACAGATCCTGAAGGACACGCAGAGAAGGCAGAGCAGCAGGTAGTGGAAGAGCAGGCCCGCAAAGGCATGGAGGATGACGTTGGTCAAGTACTAGAGAAACCAAGGACCAAAACAATGGAGGCGGAGGCTGAGAAGGACGGGGGCAGATCAGGGAGGGCCTTGCAGGCCAGGGTAAGAGGATCAGAATTAGTCCACTGGCTTTAGGGACCCATGAGGGCTCTGTGCAAAGAACTGACATGAACAAATTTGAGATTTATGAAGACACTAAGAGGAAGTGGGGCAGGAAGTGGGAGACACAGCCTAACGCAGGTGCTTGCTCAGCATGCACAAGGCCCTGGGTTCCATCTGCAAGAGGCCCCCCAAATCAATGAACATTAACCACAGTACCTGCAGCAGGTTCTACAGTGTCTACTGAGCATTGATAGCTACAAAGGAATAGATTTGAGATCATGTAGGAAATAATTTTGCTAGATCTTTTTTTCTAATCATGGTAAAATAAAATTTACCACTTAACCATTTTTAAGCGTATGGTTTGGTAGCACTAAATGCGCTCCTGTGGTGACACAGCCATCACCACCATCTCTCCAGCCTTCCTCATTGTCCACAGCTGAAACCCTATGCACTAAATACATACTCTCCTCCCCTCCCCCAGGCCTGGCAACCACCACCCTATGTTGTGTCTGTGACTCTCGTGACTCTGTATGCTCGTGTGCTTTTATGGCTGGCTTGTTTCACAAGGCATAACATAGTTGTTCTTGGTGAGGGCTTCACATCAGAAGCTGGTGACTTCTGACCTGCAGCATAGACTGTCCCAGGCCTCTAGACCTCGAAGTTCAACCAGCATATCCTTCAGAACCCTAAAGCTCAAGAGCACCATGACTCTTCCCCACACCTACATCGCCTACATCCCATCCCCGGTTCATCCTGTGAATCTTCATCACTCCGTCGGCCACGGTGCCAACCCCAGCGTCACTGTCCACCCATGCCACAGCCAGGGACAGAATGCCCTTTCCTCTCGAGGCTGAATAATATCCCACCGCATGCACACAGTGCTATACCTCAGTCACCCATTTCCCTGTCTGTGGAGACTGGGGCTCTTTCCCCCTTCGGCTGTTGTGACTCACCCTGCTATGAATGGGGAGGGGCCCAGGACCCTGAAGTCACCTCTTGGGGCACACACTTAGGAGCGGAATTGCTGGATCATGTGGCTGTTCTGTGTTTAACTGTTTAACCTCCCCACGCCCTTCCACAAGGCAGCTACCATTTCCCATCCCTCAAAAGTGTGCAAGGTCCCTGTTCCTCCACAGCCTCACCAATACCTGTTATTGTCTGGATTTTGTATAGTTACCACCCCAGTGGGTGTGAAGCGGCAAACTTCCGGATCTGCAGGAATGACTGGGGGGGAGTAGTTGAGGGGTGGGAGAGAACACAAGAGAGGACAGGGTGACTCCAGGGTTGGCACTGTGGCCGACGGAGAGATGCAGACTCACAAGAGGAGCTGGGGACAGGATGGTTCAACTTCAAGGTCTGGAAGTCGGGGACAGTCTGTGCTGCAGGTCAGAGGTCACCAGCTTCTGATATGAAGCCACCACCAAGAATAAGAGTGCATAGGACGTATGGGAAGCTAGAAGGCAGGGGTCCCAGCACCGTCCCCGTGTTTTTGGAGTGGGACAGTAAAGAAATATACACAGGGAGGCAGAGAAAAAACAAGCACAAGTGTTCAGAGGAAAGCCTAGAAACAAGGTCAAAAGTTGTAGAATCCAGGACTGAATTCTGTTGTACCCAACAGAATCCCCAAATCAGTGGCTTAATCAAGGTAAGGGTTCTCTTCTCCACTCTGTAAAACAAGCATGGAGAGAGGCTGCCCGTCAGCCTCAGACACCTGAACTCTTTCTCTCTCGCTCCGTTGTTCTTAACCACGATTTTCACCTCCAGGATAATTTCGTGGTCACAAGATTGTTGCCACAGCTCTAGTCATCACAGTTGTGCTCCAGCAGCAAAGAGGAAGAAGTAGGAGAAGATTTATCCCTTAGCTGAGACTGCCAAGACACTTTTAAAGAGTAGTCCCTGGAAACCTTTTTCCACCTCTCCCCATGGTTTTCATCTCACTGGCCGCCCCCAGATACAAAGAAGGTGAGAAATGTGCTCTTTTCACAGAACACATTGCTTTCTGAATAATACCTAGGCTCTATGGGCAAAGAACAAGGGGGATTGGCTCAGAGGAGGCTGCTGATAAGCTTAAGCACAAGGAAAGTTTTCCAATAGAAAAAACATGGCCTCTGCATCAGCTGAGGGGGAAAGGTTAACACTGGGGTTGGCAATGAGACTGTTGGCATCCTGCTGCCTGGGGGTAGGGGTGGGGAGAGGAGCCCAATGGTAGGGACTTGGAGCATGAGGGGCAGAGATGGCTGGGTGTGATGGCACAAGCTACCTGGGAGGCTGAGGCAGGAGGATCACAAGCTGAAGGCCAGCTGAAGATATAGCTCAGTGCAAAGGCCTGAGTTCCATGACTAGTACCAATAAATAAATAAGGAAATGAGGACATGGTAGTTGACCACCTCTGGGAGGAAGTTCCTAGCAGGTAGAGTGTGGCAGGGCTAGAAGCTTGTCCCCAAGGAGAGAGGGACATAGGGCCTTGGGGCAGTGTCCAGCCAGAAAGATGGTGGGACATTTTGTGAGCTGAAAAGCCACCCATGACCCAAGCACAGGACTAAAGGAAAATGTCTACAGTGAGGGCAGGAAACCAGAGGCTGGGGGAAGACAGGTGTTAGCACAGACTTGCTGATCTTGCTAAAAACTTAGAAAAGAGAGGCCCGGAGAGGAGACGGAACCTGGTACACACACCCAAGGCCCCACAGAGGGTGGCTGAATCCGGACCGGTCCCAGGTCTTGGCTCTGGCCACACAAACCTGTCCAAATCCCTCCCCCTTGCCGGACCTCATTTTCCCCATCTGTAAAACAAGACCACCCTTTAGCTGTGACGATGAAGATTTGGAGATTGCACAAAACCTCTCAAGGGGAGACATGCCTTCCCCCAGCCCCACCCTTCTGACTGAGTCACCTTCAAAGCGAACTTTCCAAATCCCTGAAGCCTTGTTGGGTCCTCAGGGGCTGAGTCACAGGCAGTCGAGACTGGGAGGAGGTGGTGATTGACGCAGGTGAAGCGGCTGCCATGAGAACCATCGCCCGGTGCCTTCTTTCCGGGGAGGCGGCAGTGCACCCACCCTGGTAACCCACCTATGTTGATCTGGCCACAACAAACCCCATCCTCAACACCAAACACTCCCCCCAAAGGCTCCTAGCCTTTGTCTCCATCCAGCATTGGCCCATCTTCCACGCCTCTGGAGCCATCTTCCTGGGGCCAGCTGGCTCCTCACCCATCTCCTGCTCTGAAGTCCTCCCTGGCTCTCCATTGCCCACAGAAGTCAAGTCCTCACTTCCCACGCCAAGTCCTTTGTGATACAGCCCTGTCATCCTCTGCAGGACTCCAACCCGAGTCCCCCACTATAGCTTCCTGTTTCTTCAGCACCAAGCCCTGGGCCATGCCACTCCCTGCCACCATCACCCAGCAGGGAACACCCTCTCCTCTCAGCCAGTCCCAGTGATATGAATAAAACGCCAGAACCCCGAGGTCCCAATGTCCCTGTGTCCTTTGGGCCCAGTGTCCTAAATTTTAGGTAATAAAGATAAGAAATAAAGTTTAAATCCCCATGCACCATAATACAGGAAGTATCTCATTCTTTCTGGGGCTTCTCGAGAAGGACCAGGGTCCCTGTCAACTTTCAGTCCAGGCCCCCTGGCCCCATAAGTTCCCAGCCTTCCACAAACACAGGCTGCATGTGCAACAGGCTCTGCTGAGGGTTTGGGGACAGAAGCAAGATTTTAAGTCCCTACTGGCGGCAACTTAAACTGAGCATTTTGCTTCCTGCCCAGAATATTCCTGGCCCCCCTCCACCTGTCCACTCCTTGGCTCTGGCTGTGCCCTGACCCCTGAGCCCCTGTGCCAAGGCAGCCTGGCTCTGAGCCCCAGGGCCTGTCCCAGTGCCACTCTCCAGCTGCTGGGGGACCTGTTCCTCCTCACCCACAGCTGCATCCGTCTTTATGGTGACCTCACCTTCACAACCCCCCTCCAGGATTGGGAGAGCAGTGATCACCTTTTCAGAAGCAAAAGGGCCTCTCGAGGGGTTTCCCCAAAGCAAAATGCAGCCTCCTTCCATCACACTAGCAGAGGGCAGCTGCTCCCTGTCCTTTATTTAAGTAGCCATGGGGATTTTTAGGGGCTTTCCCCCCATAATGTGGGACCATAGAGTCAGGGATGGGGCCATTAAGTCTCATATCACCACTTAATAGATTCAAAGCTACCAGAGAAGCACAGGTCAGGATCCCAGAGAAAACAGCCCAGAAGTGAGCTTATCTGCCCCCACCACATCTGCCTTGCCCTGTCCAGTGCAAAGGTGGGTACCAGGGAGGAAGTGGACACTTACTGAGCACCTACTGTGTGCTGGATCTGGTGCCGAGCACTTTATGTGCAGCGTGTCCACCGCTGGGCACCTGAGGGCCCTTTAGATGGGACTGCTGTTCTGGTCATGTCAGCAACCTAGATGGAAGATGCCCACCCTCCCAATCCCAGGACTGGGCAGAGAGGGTTAGGTTTGGGGCTGGGGAGCCCCTTGAGGCAGAGTTCTGGAGGCCAGGTTGAGCTGCTCCTGGAGCTGGATGCTGGGTTGCCCTGATAGGTAGGATCAGCTGATCCCTAGGATCTTGGAGATTATCTGGGGCCATGATGCGATTTTCCTTCCTTTGAAAGACCTGCACCCCCTACCCAGGACCCTGGCTGTCCACTGCATGAAGTTGCAGCAGGGGAGGCAGTGGCTTTATCATCCCAGGGTTGGGGGAACAGCTATAGATCTAAGGGTATCCCACTAAGCTCCAATCAGGTTGAAGGGGTGCCTACCAGGGGCTGCTGAGCTCACCGGGACAGGGCAAGTGGGGGAGCTAGGGTCAGTCACTGCAGGAAGAAGAGGCCCCACTCTGTCCCCCAAAGCCCACCAGCTTATCACATCCCACTGCCCCTCAGGCTGAACCAATCCTTGGTCTCATGAAACCCAAGAACCAGGGTAACTTGGCAAATCACGTGCCCACCTCACAGAGGAGCCTCAGCTAAACAGCTGGGCTGACAGTGGGCAGGGGAGGCCCCAGACATCCTGGACAGTCCAAACCAACCACTTGCCTCTGCAGACGCTCCAGGCATTGCTGGCACCATCTGTACTGGAGGCTTCTCTGGCCTGGTGCTGGCTTCTTCCTCTACACCCAGGAGAACATGGAGTCCTGGAAGCAGGGAGGTAAGCGTTCAGGATGGATGAAGCAGTCACCTCAGGGTTATCTCTGCCAGTGAGGATGGCCATCCTAGGGATGGAGGTGTGAGACAGTGAGGTCTGCTCAGTGATTCCTGGCTGGAGGGTGCAAGCCAGGAAGGCAAGAGGTGGGAGCCGGCAGGGTGACAATGGACGGGCTGGCAAAGGCCTGGAACACCGGGACAAGGGGCTGAGCATGCTGTAGAGACTGGCAACCCCTGGGGCTCCCCCTGGGGCCCAGGATTTAGCCACTTGTTTCTCACCCATCACACCAAATGGGACCTTCTTGGGCAATGTCCCTGCCCAGGCATAGGGTGATCTTCCAGAAGACTGCCTGTGACCCAAGTTCAGACCCTCCATTGGTGGTGGTGGTGGCAGGGGTCATTTGAGCCTATCTGTGGCATCCAAGCAGGGCCAAAGAGGCAAGTGTACAGTCCAGTGGCTGCCCAGCTCACCCATGTGTGCAGAGAGGGAGAGGGGCTCTGAGCACAAAAACGACACTGAGCTGGGGAAAAAAATAATCACTTCTTTTTAGTGAGACAAATACACACACAATACCCAAAACCTGGCTCTCATCTCTAACTCACTTAAATGACTCTTGGCCTGGGGGTCATACACCTTTTATGGCTTGGTGGTGGTGTCAACAATCCTTGCCCCCCCCCCATCTCTCTGCACCTCATCTGCTCAGGTGGCCACAAATCCGCGTGGTCTCGCCAGCACTGGTCCCGTCTGTCTGAGAGGCCTGAGGACTGTACCTGTATCAGCCAGGCACACCTGGGCCTGACCCATTAGTGAGGGGCAGGAAGGCTGCGGGGGAGGGGCAAGAGGGCTTGGAGGAAGGCAGGGAGGGGGAGAGGCCTGAGACACATCTAGAGAAAGTAAATGGCCAGGGGCCGACCTAGGTTCCAATCCCAGCTCTGACTGTAAGCCGGAAAACCTTGACCAAGGTACCTGGCCTCTCTGAGCCCCAGCTTCTGCCTCTATAAAATGCAGGTGATATCACTGACCCCTCGGACTGAGATGACAATTAAGAAATTAGATACACTCACTAGCACAGCATAGGCACACAGTAGGCCCACAGAAAATAGCCCCTCATAGAGGCTTTTCTCTTGCCCAGTATTCAGAGTGTCCCCAGTAGGGGCTGGGGATATAGCTCAGTGGAATAAGCGCTTGCCTAGCAAGCGCAGGGTCCTGAGTTCGATCCCCAGTACCGCAAAACAAAAAAAACAAAAAAAACAAAAAAAACAAAAAAAACCCCAGAGTGTCCCCAGCCCCATCCGCAAAGCAGGAGGGAAGATGGCAGCTCCTTCTGTGGTGAAGACAGGCTCCTGCTTCCTTACGCTTCCTGAGGCTCCAGCAGCCTCAGGTGGACCAGACATTTCCCAGGGCGTCCTGGAGCCCAAGGGCTTGAGTTGTGATAGCTGCTGCCAGATGATCTTGCCTGAGTCACCACCACAAAGCCTGTAGCCTCCTGGCCATGCCCCACTACCAGGTGAGGCCCATCATCTGCAGCATCTTGGCTGAGCCAGCGGCTCCAGACCCCTGGATAAAAGCCCAAGTCTGGGCCTGCCGGGCCTGGGTGGAAGCTGCGCTCCGCCCCTCCACGGGGCCACAGGCACTGCCCAGATGCCAGGCCACTCTGTCTTTCCCTCTTTCACCCAAGGCTGAGGGTGGCAGCGATGCCGTATTCACCCACCCTCTGCAGCTTCTTCCCAGACTCCCCTGCACCACCCTCCAGCTGGCCAGAACCAGACTGCTGATGGGTTCTGTGGGTCAAAGCCCGGCCTTGGGCCCAGACTGCCTGGAGCTGCATTTTGGTCCTGAGCTCTTTAGCTGTGTGACCTTAGGCAAATCACACAACCTTTTTCCGCCTGTGTTTCTTTGTCCACAAAACACAAGGAACAATGACAGAACTCAGAATTATTTTGAGGCTCAGGGACCTAAACACCCCATAGCAAATGCTCCTCAACTTTGTCTTAGTATTTTTTTTTTGTAAGTTGAGCCAACATTTAAATACGAGGAGAAATCACGGGGGAAAAAATCCTGATTTCCTGCTTTCCTTGAAAAACCAAGATTTAAGGAAACATATTCTGCGAAGTACTGAGAGACGTTCCTTTTGGACCTGTGGTTCTCAGCCTCCACTATATCTTACAGCCCAATTAACATGACCTGGGCAGCTATTAAAATATTTTGCTGCCTGGGCCCTCCCAGGACCAACAGAGTCAGAATCCCGAGGGCTGGGGCCCAGGCACCCTGTGTTGTCAAGTTCCCCAAGTGATCCAATGGGTGGCCATAGTCTAAGGCAGTGGTGGCAAACCTATGGTGGGGGTGTTATTTGTTTTTCTTTTAAGACAAAAGATGTTAATGTATGAGCTGTTTTTTTCTAAACTAAAACCTCAGTATTTAGGTTTAATTGCAGTGTTGGCATTTTGTGATAAATAAGTGGGTGTGGGATTACAGTTTGGGTGCTCCCCTCCACAAGGTTTGCCACCACTGGTCTAAGGCCTCTGCTACAGGCAGGCATTGCGGTTTCCCATTGACCATTTTTCTCTTTATTTTTGCACCTTTGTTTTGTTTTGTTTTGTTTTGTTTTTTGGTCTTTTTGAGACAAGGTCTCGCTATGCAGTTCAGGCTGGCCTTGAGCTCACTTTGTAGCCCAGGCTGGTCTTGAACTTGCAATGATCCTCCTGCCTCAGCCTCCCCAGTGCTGGGATTACAGGCGTGTGCCGACACACCCAGCCTCAGCGGCTTTTTAAAATTACAGAACAAATACTGGACCCCTGCATTTTTAAGTAGGAAATAGAAGCCAGACCCAGAAGGCCATGGCTTCTCTCTCACACCTGACCAACTTAGCTCGTCTACTTGCCTACAAATTTCCCCCAAACAGCAGCCTGTGAACCCTGAACTCTGCTCTCCTTGCCCTGGCCTCATCCACTTACCACAAGACAAACAACCCCCAGGTCACCATCTGTAACCCAACATCCGGTCTTCCCCAACGTATTGGGAACTTCTAGATGTTCTCCTCTCCACCACTGTATCGTGAGCTTTCCTGTTGCTGGAGCACAATACCCAACAATGACAACTTAAAGGAGGAGAGGTTTGATCTGGCTTATGGTTTCAGAGGGTTTAGGCCATGGTTGAGCAGCCCCAAGGCAGGAGCATCACTGTAGAAGGTTCTGGTCGAAGAAGGCTGCTAGATCTTGACTGCTCAGCCAGGAAACAGGGTAGGTTGTAAGGACAGCCAGTGAGAGACATGCCCTCCAAAGGCCCCCAGTGACCCCTCCCATCCAGGCCCCACCTGCTAACAGCACATTCAGCTATAAACACAGTCAGGTTGATCACTCCGGTGATGAATGTGGCTGCCCCATGATCACCTCACCAGGAGTTAAACTGACAATTAAGATTAACTGGCACAACTGCCTTTCCTGCCGTTCTCCCGGTGAATTGCTAGTTATCCTCGGGGCTCTATTCCAGGACTACCTCCTCTAGGAAGCCCTCCTCACCCTGCCAGACAGAGTTGGAGACTTCCTCCCTGCTGTCCCAAGCACACATCATGACTTTCCCTTTCCCCACGCCAAGATAGCCTTTGTTCCTTAGGAGTCTCCTCCCCCAGATTAGGAGCACCTCAAGAGTGGGGTCACCTCTGGGCCCCAAGACCTAATTGGGGATGCAGCTGTGGGCAGGAGTTCAGTGAGCATCAGCAGAATCCCACATGGAAACAGCTAAAGGAAATCACACAAGAAATCTCCCTCTGTTGGGCTGGAGGTACAGCTCAGTGGGCTAAGTGCTTGCCGCTAAGCACTAAGGCCCTGAGTTCGATCCCCGGTCCCGGAAATCTCCCTCTGTTTCAAATCCCCAGTTGACACAAAAGTGAGCCTGAGAAGTTTATACTATGAAATCAGGGTCAGGCAACCAGTTGTTTCCCTGCCTTCTCATTGGCTCTGATGGATCCTTCCTCCATCCCTGAACCAACCACTGCACCCAGGGAAATCCAATGCTCTGATTGGCCAGATCTGAATCACATGTCATCTCAGGAGTCAGTCGGAGGAGCAGGCTCCAGAGCGGTAGCTGGTGGTGAACCGGAAAGAGGGAAACTGAGTTGTGTAGATGAGGACAGATGCCCGTCACAGGGCCAGGGACAGAGCTCAGTGGCACAAGCTCCTGCCTGGCAAGCGCAAGGTCCTGAGTTTGATTTCTGGTACCAAAAATAAAAGTCAGCTCAGATGCCTGTCACAGATCTTCGAGACACACCCTGTGCTTATCAGACCCCGCAGCTGTGGTTTTAGCCTCTCAGGAGGAGCACCCCTTCTCCACATGAAGGTTTTACATTTAGCATGGGTTAAATGAGAAACTCCCTAATGCTAGTTTCTTCCCCTGTGATAATTTTTTTAAAGCTACAGTGAATTCAGGAATTCCTTGAAACTGATTTGTATTTCATTATCATTTTACTCAGTGTGCAAAGCATTTGGCCTGCAGACTCCGCTACCCAATCACCCTGCTGTGACCTGGAGGGCACTTCCCAGACCCTCCTCCCACACCCTTCCCAACCACGGGCCAGAGCCTCGTGGGACGTGGCAGCCTGCACTTGAAAAGGCTTCTCCATCAGGGATAGACTCTTCCCTACCTTGTCCCAATCCTTCCAGTAGATCTGAGGATTCTGTCACAAGAACAGAAATGACCTTTGCACAAGGAGCTCTATCAGAACAGTGCTGGGAGTTTGTGGGATGCATCACGCTAGGGAACCCAGTGCTTCAGGGTGGGAAAGCAGAAGGGACAACGTAGGTGCAAGGCTGGAGTGCTGGGGAGCAGATCCTGCCTCAAAAGTGAATGGTCGGTCTCTGCAGCTCAAGATTCAACTCTAGTCAGGGAGCAGCGGCACACATCATAATCCAGTTTACTTGGAAGCCTGAAAGGAGGATGAAGGATGATGAGTTTGAGGTCATTGTAGGCAACATAGCAAGACCCCTATCTCAAAAAAAAGAAAGAGAAAGAAATAAAGAAAGAGAGAGAGAGAGAGAGAAAGAGAGAGAGAGAGAGAGAGAGAGAGAGAGAGAAAGAAAGAAAGAAAGAAAGAAAGAAAGAAAGAAAGAAAGAAAGAAAGAAGAAAGCCAGGCATGATGGTGCATGCCTATAATCCCAGCTCTCGGGAGGCTGAGGCAGGAGAATGGCTACAAATTTGACGCCAGCTTGGGATACATGGTGAGTTCAAGGCCAGCCTGAATTACAAAGCAAGACCCTGTTGAAAGAGAGAGAGAGAGAGAGAGAGAAAGACAGAAAGACAGAAAAAAGGGAGGAAAGAGGGGGAAGGAGGGAGGGAGGGAAGAAGAAAGGAAGAAAGAGATTCAATGCCAATGAAGGAAATTCTGTTAAACCCACCTTGAACTAAGGGCAGACAGGACCCCTGAGATGATTCCAGGAAAGGAAACCAGAGTGCTAGCCTGCCAGGAAGTGGCTGCTGGGGGCCAGTGGCAAAGGACACCCTGCAGGAATGCCATGCCCCTGGGTGGCTCCCATGGGGCGGGGGAGACATGTGCCACACCCTCCTCCATTAGGTCTGTCCACTCTGAGTGAGGGGTCAATTATTTTGCTGTTACCGTTGCCACCACTTTTTTCTCTTCTTTCTGGTTATTCTGGAAGCATTCACTTGGATTTTTCCCTGCTCTAGTTTTCTTTATGTTTCCATAATCTCTCGGCTCCTGGGTGGTCTGGTTTCCGAGAGGCAGCAGCGTCAGCTGGTTCTCACAGAGTCCATGTTCTCATGGAGGAAATGCGGCCTGAGCCGGTGTCACCCCACCCACAGAAAGGAAGTGACAGCTACACAAGGTGGAGAAACGTGAGGGCTGTACCCATAAGGATGATTTTGGTTACAAGAAACACAAAAGTCAGTTCAGACACCCTTAAACAATAAAGCTGATTTATTAGCTCATGTTATTGAAAGGTCCTTCAGGAAAGGCTTGATCCAGGAGCTTAACAATACCAGCAAAGGCCCCATTCCTTCCTTTCACCTGGCTCACCTTTTTTATAGACTAGGTTGCCTTATATAAGACACTTGCCAGGAGCTCCCAAGACAAAGACAGAGAAGCATCTTTGCCTTGGAATTCCAAGCAACAGTCCTAGGATCCACGCTGCCATGACCCATCCGGGTTATATGCCCAACTCTACCCCAATCAGGATGCCAAGAAATGCACTCCCTCACTTAGTCCTGCCCCTCTCTGGTATCACAAGTCCCTGGAACTACTGTCCTCAAACCAAAGTCAAGCTAATCTGGGAGGGGCCAGGGGACAGATACTGGGCAAGCCACCCAGAGGCCCACTGCGTTGGACAGCCACAGACATGCGAGTTAATTACTCATCATAATTGCAGCTCCTGTCATCGACCTTATTAAGCATTCCACATGCCTGAGTGATAGGATTTAATGAATTGTCACAGAAGCTTGGGAGGTGGTTTGTTAACCCTATTTGGCAAAGTGGGTGAAATGAAGTCACGTGAAGCATACTGTTTACGGTGAAACAGAGGCAGGATTTCAAGTCAAGACTATCAAACCCCAAAATCCATTCTCCTAGCCTCATTCCCAGCCTACCTGTCCTCCCCAGGAGATGAAGCACATTTACTTAACCCAACACACCAGCAGTACCCTGCCAGGCTCCATGTGGCAAGACCTGTGGGGATATCACTGAACCTTGTAGGGTGCTGGACATCTAGGAGACAGGCCCAGGCTGTTGTGAGACCCTGAAAGAAAGGCTGGGCCTCACCGTGTCTCTGCAAGCTCTGGGGACATGTTCTTACCGCTTCTGGGCCCCTGAGTTCATAGAGCACAGGGAGACTGAGTAACTCTAGGGTGGGTGGCTGCCCGATGTCACAGCCTCAACCTGTTCTCCATAGCACAGCCAGAGATCTGTTCAGCGATGCTGCCCCTTAGTTATAACTCACCAGTGGCTCCCTGTTGAGCTCAAGGACACCTCAGCATGCTCACTGTCACTCCACTGAGAGGCCCCCAGGGGCTGACCCTGCTAGTACCGCCTCTTCCTGTTCATCTTTTTTTTTTTTTTGTTTTCTTAACCATGTAGTCCAGGCTGGCCTCAAGCTCAAAGCAATCTTTCTGCCTCAGCTTCCCATGTGACAGGACTACATCTGTTCATCTCTTGCTCTCTCCCTCACGACAGCTCTATCCCCTCTGCCTGGAACACTCTTCCCCATCCTAGACCAGCTTATTCTGCGTGTTCTTCAGAGCCCTGTTCAAAGGCCACATGGACATCCCACAGCTGCACGAAAAAAGGAAAGAAAACCAGAAAATGCAAGTGCCCCGTGGAGCCTTCCTTGATACTCATAGCTGATAGAGCCTCCCTTTCATTCATCTCACCCTGTATGTACTTTCTCCTCCCTCCCACCAGTCACAATCACAACTAAACAAGTAGGGATGCACTGGTCCTCGAATACCAGCTGTGGACACATCATTTCTGTCTCCACCCTGCCTGAAAATAAAAAGCAAAAACAGAGTGTGGTGGCTTAAGCCTGTAATCCCAGCATTTGGGAGGCTGAGGCAGGAGGATCACTGTGATTTCAAGGCTAGCCTGAACTAGCCTTTGTCTCAAAAAAAAAAGGTTTTAAAATAAAAAAGGGTTGAGGGTATAGTTCATTGTGAACTACAACTATACCTTGGGTTCAATCCCCAATACTCTCAAAAAAGTGGAAAAAAAAGGGGGGACTGGGGTACAGTTCAGTGATACAGCACTTGCCTAGCATGTGAAAGACCCTGTGTTCAATTCCCAGTACAACAAAAGGAGAAGGCAGGAAGAAGAAAGAATGAAAGAGAGAGAGAAAGAAGGAAGGAAGGAAGGAAGGAAGGAAGGAAGGAAGGAAGGAAGGAAGGAAGGAGAGAGAGAGAGAGAGAGAGAGAGAGAGAGAGAGAGAGAGAGAGTCCCAGTGCACAGGACAGCACAGTCTGAGCAGGGCAGCATCTCCCTGGTGTCCAGTTCCCAGCATCCTCTGGGGGGAAGCGACCAGTTCTTCTGTCCAGCCTCCTCCTGAGCCCTGCAGCTTCTGCCCTCCACATCATTCTCAGAACACGAGGCCCCAGCTTCCTCACTTCCCGGAATATTCCAGAGTGGGCCCCCCAGTCCTGGTAGCACATCCAAGTAGCCAAGGTGATTGTTTACCTTCTGCCCTTAGAAACCATCTCCGGTGGGTGGCATGGCCACCCTGCACAGCTGCCCTCTGCCCACAGCCTGGGCAAACAAGCAAAGGTGTTTCCTGCTGGGGGCTGGCATGGCCAGGCTGGGTTTCCTATCCCTCCACCCAGCTCCCCAAGCTGCACATTCAACCTTTAGGTCCCTCTGTGCACCCAGGGGAGCTGCCAGTCAGAGCACACCCCTGCCAGCTCCTGGCCATACTGCCTGAGGCCTGCCAGCACCTGGAGCATAGCAGTGAGCAAGCCCTCAGGCTGGTGGACAGGGACAGCTCGGGCTGAACCCCACCTCTGCCTCTCAGCAGCTCTGTGGTCTCAGGCAAGTGACGGCACCTCTGAACCTCCGTCACTGCACAAGTAACAGGAGAAAGACCCTGCCCCATCTGCAATGCTCAGACACCTGATCCTTGGCTACCCCTGATCTGGCAGCTCTCAGCCCCCACCTCAGGAGAAGGAAGGCCCAGAGAGGGTTCACCTGGTGTGGAGCAGTCATAGGCCAGTCCGGTATCCAGGCTGCGTCTGACAAGGGGGTGCGGTATGACCATGCAAGGAATGTCCTGTCTGGCACCTAAGAAATACTGAGTGACCAGACAGACCCTGGACCTGAGGTTCATCCTTGTCCTCAGGGTACACTGAGGGCTCACCTCTGTCCTGACAGGACACTGAGGCCCCAGCCTTGTCCTGAGAGGACACTGAGGACTCATTACTATCCTTCAGGGACACTGAGAGCGCAACCTTGTCCTGAGGGGACATTAAGGCCTGGTCTGGCCTGAGGTCTTCCTGGGCCAGAAGACCCTGCCAGGTCTGAGTCTTCCAGCAGCAGCCACCTGGTTGGACGGGAGCCAGACAGTGGGTGCTGGTACTGCAGGTGCAGCCAGTACCTCCACCGACATGCCTGGTGTTTATTTGGTGAGGCCCTGGGAGGGCTGACAGTGTTTATGGGGCCTGACGAGCTCCCAGGGTGTCCCTCCACACTGCTGACACCCTGGTGGCCACAGTGCCCGTATGTGACCTGTCCTCACCCTCTCGAAGACAAGCTTCAGAGCCTTGCAGGATACCCCACACACACACCTTCACTGCACCACCCACCTAGCCTTCATTAGCTGGTGCAGCCGGCCAGGCACTGAGGGCTAAGCAGCAAGTCCCAGCCCCTGAGCCTGGGCTTGGAGTCGGGGAGGAGGCTGAATGGGAAATGCAGCCCCACACAGCACCCTGGGAGGTGTGACAGTCACAAGGGCACCGCACACAGGAAATGACCCGTGAGGTTAGAAAAGGGCTCACAGAGGGTTCACCCTCTTGCTCCGTGCAAGGACTCAGGGTTGCTCCCCTTTGGTCTTGGGTCTCCCCTCGGTAGAGGTTGAAGCCACAGTCATAGACTCCCCAGCCTCTGCAACAGTGAGAAGGCAGTTTCCGTTCCCTCTCAGCTATTGTTACAGCAGCACAAATGAACTGAGAGACACGGCAGAACAGACAAACCTGCTTCTTCCCAGCCTGCCCTCACCAGTTCTACAGGAACACTGTGGGCTGGGGATACCGGGGGCAGTGAGAGAGGTGAGCCCTGCCCCAGGGGCCGGCACGGAGCTGCTCACACAACCACCACCTGGACAGAGTCCATGCAGGCCCCTGCTTGGCTTGTGCCCTTCTTCTCCCCACCACAGGCTCAGCCTGCCCCATCTGTGATGCTCAGACACCTGCTCCTTGGCTACCCCTGATCTAGCAGCTCTCAGCCCCCACCTCAGGAGAAGGGAAACCCAGAGAGGGTTCACCGGGTGTGGAGCAGTCATAGGCCAGTCCGGTACCCAAGCTGTGGCTGACAAGGGGGTGGTGAGCACATCCCGTGGGCCCTTCCTTACCCTGGGCCCAAAGAAGACCAGAGCAGAGTCCAGAATCAAGACAGCGCCCTGTGTGCCCAGATCTAAAGCAGGTACAGACCAGTCCCTTCCATTCCCTGAAGAACGTTGTGATGGTGTGGTACTGGCCACAAGTGCCCATGGAGAAAAAGCTTGGCTTCACCTGTAGAGTGGAGAAACCACACCTTCTGACAATGCCAGCTGAGACCTCTAAGACCCTCCTGCTGCCGGCACCTTTTTCGGAGACTCCAGACAGGGTGTGGAAGCCATGCCCGCAGTTTAGGCCTGGTCCTGCCCCAGTGCCCTGGGCCACAAGGAGGCCAGCATCTCTGAGACCAATAGTGTTTCCCAGGGCATGGCCCCTGGCCAGGCTGCACGTTTCTGCCCAGCCCAGACCCACTGAGCCAGAGTCTGGCACAGGCCAAGCACACCTGACAAGTGCCCCAGGGCCTTGCAGTGTTCCTGGAGCATGAGAACCACCATGAGAAGGAACACACCCCAT